>VWZU01019447.1:856124-889237 GCA_013397095.1 Sterrhoptilus dennistouni
GACAGGGCTGGGACAGGGCTGGGACAGGGCTGGGACAGGGCTGGGACAGGGCTGGGACAGGGCTGGGACAGGGCTGGGACAGGGCTGGGACAGGGCTATGACAGGGCTGGGACAGGGCTGGGACAGGGCTGGGACAAGGCTGGGACAGGGCTGTGACAGGGCTGGGACAGGGCTGGGACAGGGCTGTGACAAGGCTGGGACAAGGCTGGGACAGGGCTGGGTCAGGGCTGGGACAGGGCTGCTCCGGGACGGGCTGGCATCAGCTACAGCTGCACGGCGCCAGCAGCACTGCAAACCCAGACGCGGCACCGGCAAAATTCAGCTGCCAACCGTGTCTGGGGACCTGCGGGGTGATGGCAGATGGCGGAAGGAGTTTCTTTACAAACTGGGAAATGCAGACGTGGAATTGCTGTCCACACTGATTTTCCCCCCAGAAGAGCTCACGCGCTGGTGGAGACTGCTACACATCTCCGCAATTAGGCAGTCAAGACGTGCTGAATAATAAATGAGCCGGGAAAGGCCTGGGCTGCAGCTGGACCGAGGTCCCTGGTGAATGTGACGGGGGCAGCCGGCACACGCCGCGCTGGGGGAGCGCTCCCGGCCCCGCCTGAGCCAGGGAAACTCCCTCTGAAGAGAGCGGCTTTATCGCCAGCCCAGCGCCTTCTCCATCCCCTGGCCCTCCCTGCCTCCCCACCCAGCGCGGGGACCCAGCCACAAACACCCAGTCTCTGCCCCCACCCGTCCCCTCTCTGCTCACGGGGGCCACCTTTGCACCTCGGACACCCAGACCGCTTGTCCTGTTTCGGGGAGGTAGTTCTGCATACACGCGAGAATAAAGTAAAAGGTAATTAAAAGATATGACCTACATCAAGCAAGACCATCCAGCGCCTGTCACGCTAAATGAGGTGGATGAGTCCTCCATCCAGCCCAGTTTTAGTGTTTATTTTTGGGCAAAGCATTAGCACAGTGGCATTTTACCTCCCCCTCCACACTTTGGGTGGCAATATACCTTTGTTTAAAAGACTGTAAGGGGCAGAGAAGTGAAAGGAATGAATGTAGTTTGAGGTTATTGCTTGAGTGGGCAGAAGAACATGAAAATTCAAAACATCCCAGCAGCCTATAGATGTAGGCAAACTCCTGGCTGTTCAGGCAACTGATTGTTCAATAAATGCAAATGGACAAAGCAAAGCATCACTGAACTTGAGAGATAAAGGTCCCCTAACAATAGAGGCTTTTTACAGCATTGAGTCCAATTTTTTTTTTCCTGTTTGTATAAGTAAAACCCAATTTGAGCAACTGAAGCATCAGCTCTTTACAGTGAAAGATAATTTGTCTGGAGCAGCCAATAAGATAGTGTAAGATCCTCTAAAGAAAGCCCAAAATATGTATCCTCATTTCATTAATAAATGGCTTGAATCCAAGCATAAAAATGATGTGACTTTAATGGTTTTTCCAACTGGTAGCCACATTCCTTGTTAGCGAGAGATCCCGTGTGGGAACATTAAAGTGAGACAACCCCACACAGGCTGGGAGTGATGAAACATGACCTAGCAGCTTCAGCATGCATCAGAGGATGGAGCTTGGCAATAAAATATTCAAATAAGCAATTCAGCCCTAAATGATGCTAACTGTCCAGATTTTGAAACTGGGGTTCAAAGATCTTCATATTTTGTAAGCGCCAAGTTTCCATCAGTAAATATGAAACTGAAAGTTAGAAGCTGGTAATTACGACCTGGTTGTACAGGCATATCTATCTGGTTAATTTAAACACGTATTTTTGGGTCAGCCCAGGAAAACTACCAAAATCTGGCATCTCTTTGTGAGTAAATCTTTGTGAAGTTGGCATGCCACAGGTAGGAGAGGGGTCGTGTGATACAGTATGTTCTCATTTTTTGCTTCAGTAGACTCATTTTTTATTGAATAGCAGAGTAAATATTTAAGCAAAACTAGTGTAAACTGCTGGCAGGTATGCCATGCTAAGTAGCAATCATTTACTTTTAAATAATTAAAAGTCAATATACAAGCATAGCATTCTTGTTGCAGTGCGGCACATGGTGCCACTGCTCTGCCTACATGTCACTTCAGAGCCTGATTTACTAACAAAGCATTTAGTTCAGCTTGTTTGGAAGGGGGGGAAAAAGGAAAAAATAAGGAAGGTTTTAATAAGCCACCCTCTCTGTTGTGTGTGTTTGCAGATATTTTGGCTATGCAGACCCCAGTTATTTCTGAGTAAGGCTGAGTCTGCATTACTTGTGGGGCTGGTAAGGAAAGCCCTGATTTCCTTTGCATTATGCATAGTGGAAGTGTCAGGATGGCTCTGATGGTGTTTAATTAAATATTTGGCAGTGTTTAATTAATTAAATATTTAAACATTAAATACTAAATAGGATGTGATGTCTGCTTAGTGGACATTATGTCTCAATAGCCATTAGTCATTAAATAGGACTCAAATTGGCTCTAGAAGACTCCCCTTAGCTAAGCAAGGTCTTAAGTACATGCACTTTTGGATCTTCATTAATAAGTAATAGAGGCCAATTCAGACTATGTAGCAACACAGAGATCCCTATTAATGGAAACAGTAATGTCTCTGTTTGAGACCAGGCTCTCCAGTCCAGACAGCAGATGAGCTGCTCAGGGCAGAGGGGTGGGATGTGCTCCTGGGGCAGTGCACGGGGCTGTGGCCAGGGTGGGAGGGCAAAAAAATCCCCACCATGGCTGTGGGGTGCCTGCCAGCACAGCACCTTCCCTGGCAAGGACAAGGGTGCAGCCAGCACGTGCCTGTGGTCTGCCAGCACCACGACATCTCTGTGGGACTGGTTTGGGTTAACTTGAGGGGGTTTTAAATTAATAACATGGTTTAGCACACACTTAGGCTCACTGCACGAGCCCTGCTCACCCAGGGAGCCCTGCACAGCCACCTCGAGGTAAATGAGAATCAGGTTCCTCACACCCACCCTTGGCCAGACTCCCAAGAGTGTTGGCCACAGGCTGATCCAGCCAAACATCCCCACATGCCAGAACTCTCAGCCTGCACTCCTCCCACAGCACTGGCACAACAGCTCAACGCTGAAAACTGAGCACAGGCAGAAGCTCCTGGTGAAGTGGGGTCTATAAAAGTGAAGGGGGCTGATGTTTTAAAGATTTTTCTGTAATATAATTTCAGCAGGGAAACAACATTTTACAGGCCCATGTGGTTTTGAATTTGCTAATTTATTATTCTCTATTCCCCAGACAACCACTAGTGGCAAACACTTCGTACTTGTCACCTCAGTGGTATTTTTGGTCGGATTTATCGGTTTTACCATTAGATCCAACACTGCACTCTAACACACATTGACAGTGCCTTTCAGCACCACGAGCTTGTGGAGCCCACACTAGGGACTCAGACTCCCTGGGGACAGCAAGTGACCCTGGCACCCACCCTGCCAGTGATCTGGGGCTTTTCAGGGTGTCATAAACTGACTGCAACTTGAAGCAAGTCCCAGATTGTTCTAATTGATGCTAAAGTCAAATTATAATCCAGCAGGGGGATCCTAATTAACTCAAGGTTTTACTTCTTTGGGGAACTGTGGTAACAAGGCACGCGCCATCAGTGGGACTTGTGGAGGGCCAGGGGTGGGCAGCCAGCAGGGGCCTGGTGTGTTGCTGCCCTGGTGCTTCTCTGTGTGTGCTCATAGATCTCCCATGCCTCCCAGGCTGCAAACATGCCAGTAATCTGATTGTGCTGCTGCCTAGTAGTTCTTACTTGAAATATCATTGAGTTAGCTCTTGAGGGATTTGTGTCTGGTGACATATATATTGGTACCAAAGTCAGAGGTCGCCTATTGCAAAGATCGTCTTGATAGGATGATTATGAAAAAAGCCATGCTGGTTAGAAGACCCTCTAACTAGATTTGGCCATCTTCTTTCAGCGTCACATTAGCAGATCTTGGTTTCTCTCTCAGTTTTAGTGATCCAATCTTTCTTCTCCTGAATTTCTCCCTTGGGAGCTTTCTACACAGACATTTTAATATATCACACTATTCTCTGCAGAAATCATTTGCTTAATAAAGAGACTGGATATTTTTTAATTGTTACATTAGCAGTGTTCAAGAGCAGTCATGATGCCCACACCTACACCTAGCATGGGCTGGGAAGGGCTGGTCCTGGACCAAAGCTATCACAGCAGTGAGTCAGTGCTTTCACCTTCACATTTCCACCATGCACAGCTCCCAAGGCAGCTGGACTGCCTTTGGAGGGGATGGTGCCTGCTGGGAGCAGTGCTCTGCACGAGATGTTCCTCCACCATTTTGCCCCATGCAAACTGCAGCTGGACCTTTGTAGTTTTTAAGGAATTGTCAGTGATGGGATAGGCACTATAAAGCAAGCACACTATCAAATATTAAGCAGCACAGTCAGTTGCTGAATTACCAGCTAACTGCCAAACGCAGCTTTATTTTTCAGTTTTAACGCTTCTTGTTGCACAGTGTCAAGCTGTCAGAAGACACTGTCTGCAGAACACAAAACAAACATCAGTGCCATGCTTCCTAGCAATTCAGACAGCCTGCTCAGCATCCTCTGCCCACACCACCCTCCCAGGTGACACGAGGTGAGCCCACACAAGCTGCAGGTGGGCTGTGCTGCTCCCCGCACTTGCTGCTCTCCCAGTTATTTCTCCTGGTAGCTTTGCATGCTTGTTGCGTGCTGTTAAAAGGCTTTTCATTTCCTGACAATTTATAAATATGTATTGGGCCTGAAGGATGAGGGTAAAGCAACTGCTGTTTCTTTTTTTAAAGAAAATTAAACATGACAAACTTAGTTATTCATGCAAACCATCCGCCTGTTATCTCTGATTATGCAGGATCCAAATGGTGAAGCTGAGTGAATGAGTGCATTCATCAAAGTAAACTGTCAGAGGCAGGAACACTGGGTTTAACCTACCCCTACCTATTCTCTTTTGTACTGATGTTTCATCATCTTCAACAGGCAGTGCAGTTGCTTGGTATCAGGAGCACCTATTTCACTGTCCTCTCTCTCTTTAAGGGGGTTAATTAGCCTCCAGAAAACAGAAGAGACCCTGTGTGCAGTGTTCTCCACTTTAAAACATCACTTCACCAGGATGTTTTAAGCTCATGGGCCAGATCATATGGTATTTCAGGGGCAGAGGCTGGAGGCACAGTGCTCCTGTGTCCCTGCACTCACCCAGTGTGAAAGGAGGTGCAGTGTTTTGCTAAGCCTTGGCACTCATGCATGTGTACATATGTGTGGGACAAATGAGTAGAAATAAACTTCACAGACTGGAAAGTGACAGATTGATTCTCACCCATCCACCAACCTGCCCCACAGCAGCAGAGAAAACCTGAGACAAGTAAACAGGAGAAAACAAGAAAGATTGTATCACAGTGTCTGAAACTTGTGGCAAGCACCACTGTTCACTGGTCTGTTTTAATGCAGAGAAGCTGCTTCAGACATGGGCTCTGATACTCAGGAAGAGCTTTGATGTGTCTTACGAGGAAGATGCCCTTTACTTGGCCTGGGGGAATTGGATGGGGCCGGATCCCTTCCTGAGGCACCAGAATCACAGAATGAGCTGAGCTGGAAGGGACCCACAGGATCATCGAGTGCAACTCCTGGCCCTGCCCAGCACCATCCCCAAGAGTTACACCATGTGCCTGGGAATATTGTCCAAATGCCTCTTGACCTCTGTCAGGCTTACCAGCCATTCTTTCTTCTCCCCCACAATCAGTACCAGTACCCTCAGTGGTACCTCCTAACTGGATGATGTCCTGAGGTGACCACTGAGGCCCCCTCTGTCCTGCACTACCCTTCACTGTCAATTCTATTCCTTTTGGTGCAAGCCAGGGACCAGCATTTTAAGCCCCATGGTGCTGTGCCATGCCAGGGGGGTTAAACTGTCCAAGGATTTTTAGGGTGGGCTGGAGGGCAAGGAGGACTTCTTGCAGCTTGCAATAATACCTTCTGTGGTACAATATAATGCTTTAGCACCAGCAAAAAGCCACAGCACTCTCCCAGCATGATTTACACTCTGGTTGAGTCAGTGTGACAGCAGGACTACTTAACGCTACCCTCCGCCCCCACTGTTACAGAGTTATGACTTTAAACGCCAAATATGAATCAAAAATTTCCTCTCCATTCAAGTCCTCCTTCTGCCCTTCTTATCTGACTCATTTCCAGGCTGCCCACTGACCTTCATGCTAATTGATCATTACTAATAGATAAGGGTAATGCAGCTTCTGAACTGTGCTTACTGTGTGCTTTGTGCTCTTGATTGGCATAGGCGATATTTTTTTTGCCTAGACTGAAATTAAATCAGCAGCCAGTAGACAATACCCCTCCACACTGGAGTGAACTGTCATGCTGCTACCTGAAGTGGCTGGAAAAGCCCAATTCCATCAGAGGTGGGCACTTGCAGGAGGCTGGGTCTTCTCTGACACCCCCACAGAGCACACTTAGTGTCACCAAGCCCTCTGACACCACCGTGTATCTCCCAGGAAGGTGCCTGAGCTCGCTGCCATGAGTGTAGCACTCACCAGCTCCCCTTTACTGGAGGCTGAGGTGTTTCACAGGTGTTAATTAGCTCAGGAAGCCATGCAGCACCTCAGGTAACTGTGGAGCTGAGCTGTGTCTGCCTCTGGATCCAGTGCACTAGAGAGGATTTAAGTGACTTGTCAGGAGCTATCAGGAGAGCCCGAGGTGCAGCTCAGATCACACTTGCTGTGTGCAGCCTCCTCTGCAGCTATCAGATAATGCCAGCCCTCTGCAATGCTCTAATACTGGGGAGTATGTTTCATACACAAATGGATTATTACTGGAATCCTATAGATAAAGCCATTCATCTTCTGAGGCCCTTGGGAGTCTGAGGAGCTAACACACATCACAGCAACGAGACATATAATGCATGCAGCACAAAGACACAGTGAGAAACACCTGCAGGAGTGCTGAAAGGGAGACAAGAACCAGAGCAGGAGAGCAAATCTGCATGAGAGACACAGATGTACAAACTTCACCAAAAATCCCAGATCTTCAAGCACTTTCGAGTGAAGTCTTCAGAAATATCAACATGAGCTAAAAACTTAAAACTCTTTTTGTTCAGCCACCAATTTTCTTGGAAAGACTGTCAACGATAACAGCAATTACCAGCCTTGTTCTCAGACTTGCCCATGCATGGGAGCCGTTGCAGGTGGAGGCAGGTGCTGGTGGCACAGCACACCCAGCCTGCCCAGCCCAGGTGTTTGTACATCTGCCCCTTTATCCAACCACAGCGACAAAAATAAGAGCAGAAATCCCAACGCCCCATTTTCGCCAGCTTAAACCCTGGTGATGAGCACTCTAAGAACCCATTTCAGGCAGAATAGAAAATTAATGAGGGAATAAAAGAGGTTGAGTCACACATCTTACATCTCAAATATGCCTTGCACAAATCGGCCGTGATGAATTGTTGTATGAAGTCTGGGCAAGGCTCCTCGCTGGTCAGAATACAGATAAAGCATGTGTGGGGCTTCTCACATGTTAAACAGAGCTCATTAAGGGAAAGATGCTGTTGATCCTTTTAATTCTGACCACATCATTCACTCGTCATCTTATTTAGACCCTATTTTTCCCCAGACTGGCAGGTGATATGATTGCATTGGCCTCAATACAATCACAGCTCACACTTTGCTTGACAATCCAGCAGCAGTGACCAGAGCTTTTGTGCTGGTGCAGCTGGGAGAGCTGAGTGCCTGCTCACGGACATCCCAGCCCAGCAAACCCACAAGGCCAGCACGGAAACAAAACCAGGCAACTTCCAGTCCATGAATATACATCTAGTTCAGAGCAAAAAGGAGCCTCTCCAGCAGCAATGCCAAACATGCAGATTAATGACAATGCTTTGCCTGTGAAAATGGCCTTGCGGAGTCCAAACACGTTCTCCCGAGATGCCAGATTTTGTAAGTTAGCAAAAATGTTGAGCTGTCTGTTTGCTTTAAACAATTATGTCAGCTCTGCAAGTAAAATATGTTCCCTTGCCTGACCTCCCCATGCTGCTAGGTAAGGCAGCATTTGGCTGGCTCTTGCTCTAACACAGACGTCAGGGGACAGCTGGAGAGTTTCCTTGAGGGAAGAAGGGCACAGCTAGCCAGGGGAGAGGTGGCAGGACCAGCAGCACCAACAGGACTCTGCAGCAGTGAGTTATCACCTGCAGCATCACAGCAAAGCCCCAGTACCCTAACAGAGGTAAAGGCCCTAGTTAGGTGTGGGTTTAAGTCTTCAGTCAAGTAAAAACAGACCTGTTTTCAGAAGACAACTTTTGAAGTAGATATCTGATGCCACACTTTATTACAAACACAGTCCTAAAGCAGACTATACAAAGGAGCCTGTTGTTGCTGCTCCCACCTCTCTCCCCAGGGAAGAGCTGCTGCAGAAAAAGATTTATCCCAGGTCACAGTAGAAGTTAGTGGCAGAACAGGGAATTGCAGAGGCTCCCCTGGGTACCCGCCCAGTACATTAAGCACAGACTGAACCCTCTTGTCCACAGCACTGGGTCAGAGGCCGGGTCAGGCATTCCCTGCACTGGGACAGGCTGTCAGAGCCTGGCACTGGGCTGCTGAGCAGGAAACACTGGCTGTCAGCACCGAGGGCAGAGCAGCAGTATTTATATCAGAGCTAATGGAGACAAACACCCATCACTTTCCTATGATTTTACACCCAACACACCACAGCCAAGCTGAGCCTGAGGAGCCCATTCTTCCTCCACCTTTACAAAACCAGCACCCCAAAACAATGGGACTAGGTTAAAGCCAGCCTGCAGGGCATTTTCTCATGTGAGCAAACACTCATTTGGCAAACATTCAATAAAATGAGTCACACAGACAGAGCTTACCCCAGGGCTGATACTTGATGTGAGACCACATGAGGCTCCCAGCCTGGAAAACACTGCTTGGACAAACCTGGGCTAGATGGCAACAGCCTTGAGTGACCTGCAGTGGAAATAAAACTAGATGGCAACTTAGTGACAGTGCTCAAACACACATCCCAAATATTTCATTACCAGTATCTCCAGAGCCCATCTAGGCAGCTTTCTGGTATGCAGAAAATCAGGTTTGGGAGAGCCAAAAAACATCCAGAATGGTACTGGGGGAATTGGAATGGAGATGGAATTGTGCTGAGATGGTTGATTAGAACATGAGACAATTCTAAACACATGGAGGGGGAAAAAACCAAACCCATGGAAAAAAAAAATAAAAATAAAACCCACAAGAAAAATAAAGGGGTTGTTCAGTTTTGCACTGCATTGCAGGGACTGTTGGATGGCACATCTGGGAGTCCCTGGGCCACAAAACTCCTGGACACTCCAGTACCTCAGCCTGCTCTGCAGGTCTGTGGTCACACAGAGCTCTCTGACCTGTACATGGAAGCTCCTGCACCTTTTAACTACTGATTTATAAAAGTAGCTTCTTGGGATGCAACTGCATACACAGCCAATATTCATCTTGTCTCAAACACAGTAAAAAAATGTGTGAAAATACACAATTGAAGGTACTTCCCATGGTATAATAATGTGACAGTTCTTCAGAGAGTGCAGAACTGTGCAACGAATCCAAAAGCCATGATACTCTGACTCTGATGATTTCACTTCTAAACTAGCAGCAGGTAAGGACAATGCAGTTTGCTCTTTCCAATATCCAAAGACCATTTAGCATCAAAAAATCTTTGAGAGTGATCACAGTCCAGGAGAATACATCTAATTCCCTTTAAAATAATTTGGAGCTTCACTGGGTAGAAAATTGCTATTTCTGCTCCAATGCCAGAGAATTCCATTTTTAATTATAGAAATTTCTGTTATGCACAATTATAATATTCTTTTGTATTCTCCCTCACTCTTAGCTCGAACACACTATTAGCTACTTAAACTACTGCTATGCACTGGGCAGACACAGATCACTCCTGCTGCACAGGATTGCTGAGGGTCCTGCCTCCAGAATTAGCTCAGACCGAATAACAGAGGATGAAGCACCGTTTTTTGTATATTCCAGGACAAATTACCCTAACAATCAATGGCTGTTTGGATGCAAGCCTTCAGTCAGACGCAATTAGAATATAAAAATCTTCTCCAGAGTGCAGATATATGGACTGATGCCTTGTGGAATGCAAGCTAAGGATCAAATTCAGTGAGCAGAGTGAGAAATGCAACATGAGAATCCACAACAGAAGTCAGAGAAAAAGAGTAGCCCCTTGCCACTGCCTGTGCTTGCAGGATCAGGAAATGGAGGGATAAATCCTCATATCCCAAACCAATAAACACAAAATTATTTTTACACAATAATTAATCATCCTGTAGAATGAATCAGCTGAACCAAAAAATATCAACCTGTTTCTGAGGAGCTGTTAGGGGCAGCAGCTGGAGATTCGCAGCTCAAACCTGTCCCAGTCAGATGAAATGAGAAGACTCCAAACACACAGGAGTGTGTCCAGACACACATCCCCAGGATTAGTGTTTGCAAGGATACAAAGATGATGAATGAGTCGCTTTAATCTGTAGCTGCATTAAACAGATTGTCTCTGTTACATTTAGTTCCTGCTTTTCCAGTTCCAGTGGGAATTTAGTACCTTTGCTGATCAGAATCGATAACTTTAATTGGTAGTTTAGAGTTAGGTGCAAGGTGCATTGACACTAATGAAAATTAGTTGCTTAATTTGCCAGTGACACCAGGGAGCATCCTGGGAAAGGCAGTGGGAAAGCCAGGCAAGGCTGCTGCTCTCCTTGGGCACAGAGGGACGGGGTGCGAAGGGGCTGATGCAGCCAGGCAGCAGGAGGGATGCAGGCAGCAGGAAGGTGTGCAGGCAGCAGGAGGAGGCTGTGCAAGCAGCAGGAGGGGTGCAGGCAGCAGGAAGGAGGCTGTGCAGGCAGCAGGAGGAGGCTGTACAGCTGGCCAAGCGTGCCCAGGAGCCCAGAAAGGGAACACATCACTGTGTGGGTGGGCACGGAGCACAGAGCAGTGACTCAGGTGAGAGTGCCTGGGCAGCTGTGCTCCTGCTGCTGCCCAGGGAGGTCGGAGCACACATCAGGTGCCCCGGGACCCGAGGGGAGGTGGGCTTCATGGACTCTGGGACCCGAGGGAGGTGGGCTCTGGCACTGATGCTCTGCAGCATCCTGTCTTTGTGTGCACCCAGCAGGTCTCTCACTCCTTGAGGAGCAAACCTCTCCTCAGTGTGTCCTTGAGCAAACAGAGCAGAGCTCCAGGGGCAGGAGCCTGCACACAGGAGCCTGGCAGGGAGCTCCTGGTGGCCAGGACAGCCACCCCACCACACCGGGGACCACTGCTGGCCTCTGCTCCAGGAACAGCCCCTGCTCATCAAACTGAAGAGGCCACACGCATCAACCCCCCAGGATCTTCCAATTAAGCTCTTTTGGTGTGGATCAAAATTAAAACACAGCTACCTTGTGGGCACATTTGAAGCCCTCACTAGCCAGCAATTGAAAGGGTTCTGGCTGGCCCCATTCCCTTTGAAGCATGCCTGCTGGCTGTAGGTTTCTCTTGTGCTCCCTCGCAATTACAGCACTTTTCAGCTTCTCTCTTCCCTTTTTTCTTTAATTTAAATAGATTGAGAGGAATTAAAAAACCCTCATCAATCAGATTTATCAAATAAAACTGTTGAGGTAGGGCCAGCTGCAGCTACATATGTCAAACTCAGCTGCAGATATGAAAGGAGAAGCTGTAATTCATAGGGTGCTCAGCTTTTTGAGGGTTTAGCAGCAAAGCTAATCCCATTGCTGTATTCCTAAACCTATAGAGATGCTTCCAAGGCTAGGCAAGGATCAGTCCCTGCTTACACAGGTCTGTCTGGACTCTGCCCCCTGTGAAAGGGGGTGTCTGTGCTGTACCTCCTGCCTGGGCACATTCTTTCACAAGCTGCTGCAATGTCTGCCTTCTCAGGGCTTGGGAAGGACTCAATAGACCTTTGGTTTCTTTCCTTGTCTTTGTCCCGCATGCGTGGCTGAACAACCTGGATGTATCATCTGTCTGAGACACTGTGCGCAGGTTACTCCAGTTGTAAGAACTCAAGTGAGAGAGAAGAGTAACAGCAAAACTTCTCATTGATTACCACAGGTCAGTATTTCTCCAGCCTTTGCAAATTGTGGTTCACTGAGGTCCACTTCTGTGGAACACTATTAGCTGAGTGACAATGCAGCCAAAGAAATCCAAAAGCAGGTTACATCCCCAGACACCTGCACAAGGACCTTGAGGTGTGGGTGAGAGCAGACTTCAGGGGGCACAAGCTGAAAATTATGGGGAATAGATATCTTGGCAATGAAGAAAGCCAGGATGGAGCAGTCTTCTCCCTTTCTGTTAAAAATACTGCTATTACCATGTGACCCCCAAATGCCACTGTTCTGGGACACAAGTGATGCCCATGATTCTCCTGCAGATCCTGCTGGCCACTGCTTTTTGCAAATAAAGATCAGAACCTTCCTTCTGTCAGGGCAAAGTACCAAGGGAAGCACTGAGAAACCTCAGCATCCTCCCTCTGCTTCTCCACACTGCTGTGGAATTGCCAACTCTGTGCAAGGAACATCCCAGCAACTGCTGACCACAAACAATAACCCCAGGACATTCAGGAATAAACACTGTAACAAGAGACAATGGGGGATGCAGAAGTGTAGAAGTACTTAATGGTTTTCCTCATGGTTGTTTTAACAAAAACACAGTTTAAAATCCAAAAGGAGAGATAAGAGACTTCCCAGGCAATGGGAATGCACACACCTGGTGCAGGCTCTGCCCTGGCCTTTCCTGCCCCTGAGCACCCTGGAGATGCTCTGTGACACATCACAGCTGCCTTTGGACACGTGTCACAGTGCTGAACAGCAGCTGGTGCTGGGAGCTGAGGACAAGACAGCCCTTGTCCCCCCAGCCCACCCAGCACTTTTCCAGCAGAGCCAGGCAGCCACTGTGGCCCAGCAGGGCTCACTGCAGCCCAGGATGTGCTCCGGGGCTGCTCTGCAGCTTCCTGCACAGCTGCTGACACTGACAGGGACCTGCTGCCTGCCCTGACATCAGAGCATGGTGGGTTTGCACCACCAGCAGAAGGAGACAGTGACAGCCCTCTGGGCACTCCTGGCCAAATCCCCTTTACCAGGCAGAGACCCTGCAGTGACCCACCTGGGGCCCTGCAAAGCTGCTCTCTGCAGGGGCATGTGCTGCAGCATCCACCCACTTCTTTAGCAGAGGTTTCCAGACCACATCTCACGTGCTAAAGGCTGTCAGTCCCCCCTTGCTTACAAAGCTGAGCTGGTTTCTCAGGCTGCTGCCAGACCCTCGAATCCTCCAGCAGACTCCATCTGCTGGTTTTTCAGACAAGCAACTCCTGCAAGGACAAAATATATGGAGTTAAATAATGCACACTTCATCTTCCGTTTCTCTCAGCAAAACTGTGCAATTTTTGGAGATATTTTGTAAATTCAGATTTATGATGATTATTTTTTCATCCTATGGCTACCACAGTGACCACAGAGAATTTATGGAGCTAATAATGTATTTAAATAGTGAATTTTGAAAAAAAAACTGAGCCATTGTAATGGATTAACAGTCAAACCATTAATATTCAAACATATTAAGTCACTTGAAGGATTTTTTTTGTTTGTATGCATATTTTGGGATATAGTCTCCTCCTAATACGTGGAGAGAAGATATGCTTTACTGTTGACATTTAACACATTTTCTTTATTGCTTTTCATTTCATTGTGAGTAAAAGCATTATTTGTCCACCCAGCCTTCCTTAGGACAAATGCCATCATTTCTGTTTGCAGAAGCAACCAAAAATTAAAGGAAATATTTCAGATGTCAACATTAAATGTCAAAAACTGATTTTAAGTAATTAGTAGTAGCCTGGCACATATGCATTTTGTTCAGAAAATTCCTGTTAAAAATATTCATTGGGGGATATTCAAATTTATTATGTAGAACAACACGGCATTAACGTGCTGGCTTCTATTTAATGCTTTGGTTCATAGCAACAAAGATACCAATGGGAAATCATTAAACAAATATGAGATTTTTTTGCAGCATAATGGGTCTATGTTTGGTATCACTAGGAAAAAAAAAAAAAAAGAAAACCCTCACCGAGCTCAGACTGACAGGAAAAAAAAAATGCAATGATCAGGCGAAGTACAGCAACATTATAAATGTTAACAGATTTCAGAAAGTGATTTTATGTTAATTCAAATGTTAAGGCTGTCCGGGGCTGCGGGAGGAAGGAGATGGACGTTGCCGGCAGGGAGCACAAAGGGCTGCCTCTTGATGGGGGGGAGGTTTTATTAATTATATTTCCTTTAGAAGCCTAACAATAACATGTCAGTAATCCACACATTCTGTAGTTAATTGACGTTAATGATTTGGCCGGGCGGGAGCCTCCCCGCGCCGTGAGAATCGCGGCCGTCCCGCGTTCCTCCGGCCCCGCGGCGCAGCCACAATTAAGTCGATGAGCGTGGGGCCGCTGAGCCGAGCCTGCCATCCCTCCCCACGGCCCGGCCAGGCCCGCACGGGCATCCTGCAGCCTCCCCGGGCAGCCCTGGAGGAGCGCAGCCCCCAGCGCAGCCCTGCACAAAGGGACATTCACACACCTCCAGAGTGACCGCCCGGCACGCACGGCCACCCTGCCAGGGCGGCAGAGACCGGGCTGGGACAGGTCCCCTCGGCACAGCAGCTGGGGAGAGTCTGGGGTTTCTCTCTCATGCAGGTGAGCAGCAGGTCCCAGAGCACACACAGCCCTCCCAAACCACCCTGTGCTGCCCCAAACCACCCTGTGCCATCCCAAACCACCCTGCCATCCCACATGCCTGCAGCTGCCCTGGAGGTGCTGATCCATCCATGGCCACTCAGCCAAGTCAGGTACACAGTTATAGAGGGGAAATGATGCCTCTCAAAACCAGCCCCTGCCTGGGTTGCTGTAGTAACTTCACCTGTGGTGCCACTCAGCCAGCACACTGTCCCAAACTCTCACAATTTACATCTCTGGAGTCAACTCTTTCCTTGGCAGCAGTGCCTGGAGAGGTGGTTTCTCTTTAGGCAGGCAGCTGGGGAGAAAGTCCAGTGGGCAGCAGCAGGATCCAAACCCACTGCAGCTGCTGGCACTTCCAGACCTTTTGCCAGTGGCAGACAGTCCTGGGAAATGGCAGGAGAAACCTGGAGTCCTACCATAGTCCAAGAACACAGGGAAGTTACAGCAACAGCAGCAGCAGGTTGCTCTGGGCAGATGCAGGATGGCTTCCTGGTGTGCCGCACCAGTGCATTCCCTGCATCCTCCCAGCACTATGGTATGCAAGGAAATCATGCAAATTTCTCCATGAGGACCCGTAACAGACCTGCTTTTGTGTATGGCATTTCCTCCCTCCTTGGGGCTACCCTGAGGCTCTGCTCATCCCACTTCAATGCCAGATGTGCATCCCTACTGTCAGTGCTACAGCCTCAGTTCCTCCTTCCTCTCTTCCCACCTGTGACCCTGCCGGCACAGCCTCCGCCATCGCTCATCCAGGGTGTGGCCAAGCACAGAGCACGGTGCCTGAGCCTGTGCTGCTCCTTCACAGAGGATATTAAAGTGCTCTGACTCCTCTTTCTTCTTACCTGCATTAACAGAAGTCAGATCTTCTTCAAGTTGTCCAGTGGAGGAAGCCAAGAGACAGGGGAGTGGGGAGAGAAACCACAAATAAAAACCAAACCCCATGAGTCCAGATTTGATAGGAAATGAGGTTAAAAAAACCAACCAACTCAGTCACTGCAAGCAAATACCATCCCCTGTTAGGGGGTTTCTAGACCAGCCGTCCCACAAGCAGCACCTCTCCCACTCCCAGCAGAGCAGGGTGGCCCAGGCAGCAAAACATTCAACAAATTGTTCCGTTGCCACTTCTCAGGGGAAAACATTTGCTTAAAAACAGTCAGATGAATTTGGAGTGATCTATAGGGCACTTTGTTATGTTAATG
This sequence comes from Sterrhoptilus dennistouni, assembly GCA_013397095.1. Classification (NCBI taxonomy): domain Eukaryota; kingdom Metazoa; phylum Chordata; class Aves; order Passeriformes; family Zosteropidae; genus Sterrhoptilus; species Sterrhoptilus dennistouni. The sequence continues at coordinate 872,081 of VWZU01019447.1, forward strand.
ACTGTTACCAACTGTCTGTTCTTTATATTAAAGTGTTGACTCATTGTCATTTGGGGCGAGACAAGACAGCTTGCTTGTGCCTTGCAGTCCTTTTGCACTCACCCAAACTACTCATGTGAAGACACTTTAATATGAAGAGACACTGTCTGTGGCTATTATTAATCTCCTGACTGAAGCCCAGAATACTAATAACACCACGCAGGATCAGCTAACCTTTCCTCAGAGCATCCTTCATTCTGCAAGGTTTTGGCCAAAGCGGAAACATCTTTCTCTGCTCTCACAAGGCTGACAACCAGACTTCCCAATCAGAGATGTAAAAAGGATTTCACTTGCCCTCTCCTGTGCTCAAATAACATCCTCATCATCATCATTCTGGCAGAGGTAAGGGGGGTGCCTCCTGCGAGCCCAGAAACATCAGCTTTACCCACATCAGACAGCAGCATTTGGCAGGTCTGGCTGAGGTGAGAAAGCAACTTGTTTATTCTCAGACTGATCTTAAACCCAAGTGTAACAACCAAACCTCACTGTGAGCTCTTCAGTCCAAAAATGACATTGGCATCTGGCAAGAACTGGAAGATGGATAATGGGGTGAAAAGATAAAGGTTATCTTTTAACTCTTGTCATGGTCAATAATTTTTGACATGTAGAAAAATTGGGCTGAGGTGCTGAGCTGCAGAGGCTTGGTGTCCTGATAGAGTGCCCCCTCAAAAAAATCCAAACACCTTGCACAGAACTGCAAAATAAAGCACCATATTACTCTTCTCCATCTGATGTTGCTGCTCTGGGATCCAATCCAAGAAAGCTCAAACCATTTATCCTGGTTGCATGCAGAGCACACCATAGGTAAGTTTGTGTAACTGGAGTCTGAACATGATAACCTGAGCAAATCGCAGCTGTCTCTACTCCTTCTTTTACCTTGGGAGGAGCCCAAACACATTCCTACACAGTTTCATTACATTTTTACTCTCTTCTTTCCAGCCAAGCCACTTACTTATAGTTGTATGGGAGGCCTCTTCCATCCACATTTAAGAAAAAAGCAAAAATCCCAGATCCAGAGCAGTCTGCTCCCTGCTCGTGCAGACCAGCCAGTCTCACCCTGTCAGCTTTAATGGACTTCACACCCTTGTGTCACCAACAGCTTCTTTCTGGAAACTCACATCTGTACATAAATTACTTTGGGCTCCTGACCCTGCAGAAAATAAAAGTATCTGATCCTCAAAGGAAGAAAATAGACCCAGCTATGCTTTTAGCACCAGGAAAATCCCATCTGTGGGGTGGCTGTTAACTGCACAATCTTCCAGAAAATGTTCAGGCTTGTTGCTTTTCTCTGTCAAGGAAAATTGTTTAGCTCTTGATTAAACCCATTATCATTTCATTTTCAAGGAATGCTACTATGTACAGTTTGTGAGAGACCCAAACATTTGATGCTTTGATGTTGCCTTTGTAGTATAAAAGTATAAAATATGTGACCAGCTACTGATTTTTAAATGAAGAGTGACAAACTGTAATATTGCCAGAAAGACATTAAGTGCATTTAGATTTACAGAAGCATTTCCCCTTCCCAGCCACTGTCCATAAACAAAGTAACTTCTTTCAATAGTCATGGGAATTTTAAAAAGCAACAAAACCATTATTTCTTTAGCCAAGCCGAGGCAGAAGTTAACATTTGAGACTCAGCACAGGAGCACATGCTGATAAAGGCAATCTTTTCCCCTCAAATACAGTTCTTGTCAGGCTCCTGCTCTTCTCCATCCCAGGAGCAGGGACACATCTGACAGAACAGGCACCAGGTGGGAGAAGCTCCACACACAATTTTTCCTCATATCCCAGGCAAACACGTAGGCTGAGACAAACATTTAGGATTTCAAAATTTTCCTCCTTGGATATTATTGTCATCATGCTGAAAATAAAAAAAAATCAGCACATTATAAAAACATATTTGCTTTCTCACTATTTGAGTTACATGAGAATACGTTTGGCTTGGTAAAACAAATCCAGTTTTCAAGTAGATTTGCACTTCCAGTAGACAGTGTGCTCCCCTGAATTGCCAGCATCTGTAGGACCAAAGCCCCCGGGATCAGAAAGGTTTTCCTTCCTTCCTTGATAGCCATCTCATATCATTTGCCCTCAAACACACCAGTCTGTGGACTTTTGAAAACCCTGGTTTTATTCAGCCTACAAAGAATACTTCCTTTGTTTTTCTGATGTGAAACTCACCTTTAATGGAAATAAAAAGCTTCATATACAAACCTACCCTTTGTGCTTAGCATAAAGTTATTATTTTAAGAGACTGAAAGGAGATAGCTCATATAGCATTGCAATATTCTGCAGTCTTAGTTAAATGTTTGATGATTATATATAAGTTGTGGCAACAGTGGACTACTCAAAATTTAAGAGAAACACATTTTGTACTTTAAAGCTGGTTTGCAGGTAGTGTGGCTGAGAGAGCACAAGATCATTATCAAAATACTTACAGCTCATCAACTCAAGCCAAGTGAGTGCTCTGCTCTAGTTCTAACTTCAAAGCACAGAAGTTTCACAAATTGCTATAACAACAAGAAATAAACATTAAAATCTTCTCGTATTTGTACATACTTTTCTCCTGCCATCTCACAGACATGCACAAAAAAAAAAAAAAAAAAAAAAAAAAAAAAAAAAAAAAAAAGGTCCCAAACCTCTGTTTTTAACCTGAACAGAGACTACAAGACCCCGGGTCAAGCTGTCCCTGGCCTTCCCAGCAAGGCAGAGCTGTTCTTAATTCCCAACAAATTCAAGGCCAGGAAAATCTAACCTGTGTTATTTCACAGCATATGCCAGTGTCTCTCTTTTTTTGGGGTTAGAGGCTTGTGGAAGATGGGGTATGAATGGTCTTGTGCTTTAAATGGAGTTCCCTGAATTACTAGAAGAGAAGGTTCGTGCCAAAAAGCAAGGTGAATTGGGTACATCTAATGCCAACCTGCACACTCACCAGTCCCCTGCTGCACTGGACACTGACCCCCAACTGTTCCAGAAGCCTTTACCTTGCAGGTGTTACTTCAAATAGTCTGGAAAAGAGCCCATTGTAGGCTATGGCAAGTCCCAAGCTGAAGTTCAGGTTCCCTGACACTTCCCCCCAAGGGCAGATGCTGCTGTAAGCCACATGCACTGGCAGTGAGGTCTGAAGGTAGGGTCCCACCCAGCCAGCCTCCTCAGGCTGCTGCTGCTGCACTCTGTGAGCAGCAAATAACACCCAGGAATAGAGAGAACCCTGAGCCAGGCCATGAGGGCTGGCTCTTGCCTTCACCTTGTGCAAGCAGGGATGTAATAAACCCCTTGTATTGTAATTCCTGAGAACCAAGAGGAGATGGTGACCTGAGACCTACAAATAGAACCAGAGAAAGACCACCCTCCTGCTTTAGGGCAGGCAAGCTATGCACAACTATTTCTGTGAGCTATTTAAGCCAGTAACTATTTATGTTGGGTACCTACAGCCTTTACAAGAGCTGAGCATCTGGCTGACTCAGTGGGGACTGCCATGCCTCCTTCCTTTCTGCCCACCAGCACTGTTCCTCTCCAGCCCAGCTCACAACTGCAGCCTCAGCTCACTCATTTGGGGCTACTTCCTTCAATACACCCACAGCAATCCCCAACTTCCAATTTTACAGTAGCAGTAAAGCAAAATTAGCACTGGATTCATTTCTGTTGTTGAGTTTCTCTGATGCCCCCAGCTTTCAGACCAAGGTGAGGGTTTGATGCATTGTTATGACAAACCTTTCAGGAGGAGAAGATAATCATGCACCACCTGGGTTACTGCAAATTCAATTTACTTTGCAGCATGCTTTATGCTGGTCTGGAGCTATTAAAGAGAGACAGTTTCCAGTTGAGGAGTGTGCAGCACTGCACAGCTAAATTGCTTTCTCAGGGTTGCCCAGTGCTGCTCCTCCTGCATCACCCTGGGGCTGTTCACCCCTGAAGGCCTCTCCCTACATTTTGGGGTAACACTTCTGGGGTCAGAGCCTACGGGAATATAATATTTGCTATTAGCCTACCTCTGTTGCACAAACTTCAGCCCAAACACCCCAAGCATTTTTCTCTTACCTAGCCAGGCAGAACTGTCCCCTTACTTCCCCCCATCAGACTGAGCCAGGATCAGAATTTAGGAGAATAGGATCCAGAAGCAAAGAAATAGGGAGGCAACTCCCTCTTGGAGGTGTTTTTTTTCTAACAGGGACAACTATCTTGCTTAAAATCACCTGCACTCTTCTTCTCTAAAAGACTTCTTTTCCGCTTGTAGCAACAAATGCAAATTTTTTTCAAGCTACCCTAGAAAGGCAGCACCAGACACAGTATCCACAGGTTGCAATCAACAACAAAAACCAGATTCTTATAAAAGATGCCAAAGTAAAAAAAGAGCTCTCTAGTCCCCCCAGCTGGTTTGTGCTGCAGCTCTAGGACATGACTGCATTCCTACCTGGGGAGCTGCAAAGCCACCATCTCCACACTCTGAACACACTGCCTTCCATCACAAAAGAAAGAATTATAAAATTAGCAGGATTACCATCTGAAGCAGAGATCATATTTGGAGAGAGGCCTGTTGTCTGAACAAGTTTAATTCATAGGCGTATCTATCTCTCAGATCCTGGTTTCCCACACAGCCCAGAAACACATGGAACACCTACATTCACTCTTGCAGAGGTATTAACCATAGTTAAATATTTAGCTTAAACTGAAAGTTAAAGTTTCCCATATCTCTAATGTTACTACAGGATATTTTCTTGAACAGTTGAATGCAATCCCTATTTTTAAGAGAGCAGTTAAAAATTAAAAAATGGAATTGTGGTTTTGTTGTGAAATATCTAAAAGGGACTAAGATCTGAAAACAAACACCAAAAGGCCTAGCACTGAAGCATGGTTGGTGATTTAGGAATTAAGCCCAAAGACCACCTTTTCAGAAGGATTCATTTCCCTCATCCACCCCCACTTTGTGTTCTACATTTAAGGACAAAGCACCAAAATACGTCTTGGCAAATCCTTCAATAATAAGCAAATATTACATCTCCTTTGTCTAAGGCATGCAATTCTCTGAGAAATTAAAACCTCTCTAAACTGGCACCAGCAAACACATTCAGCTCACATTTGCACTTGTTTTGTTAACACAGAACTTATAACCATTCATTGCAAGGAAAAAGAGCCAGCAGCACCAAAGAACTTGCTTACCATTGATTACCATAGGCATTTTTATTACATTAAAGTTTTAACATTTATCAAAATATTGGGTCAGAGAAGAGAAAAAAGCAGAATAACTTTTAAAAATAGTAAAAAACAGCCTCACTGGGAACTATTGTTAAAAAAATTAACAACAGAAGAGGAGTTTCCTGAAATATTAGGTGTTGTAGCATTAAAGTTATCTGCAGCAGGACATGATGAACCCTGGTAGTCTCACAAAAGTTTTCAGTGTTATTGAACAGTCCTTCAAAGCAAGCACCAAAAAACATGCAAAAAACAAGGAACCATTTATTTCTTTATCATCTTCTTCTCCAGAACTCCACAAATTTCCAGAAAAAATTCCCATTAGGACCTCTGTGATTCTCAGACATTGCAAAGGTCAAAGACTTTCCTGTAAAAAGGCACATACCTCTCCAGAATATAACTCTGCACACATGATTATTTGTCAAATACTGTGCCAAACCCCCAGTGTTTAAAAGATTATTTAAGAGGTAGACTTTTCCTCCTGATCACCTCTCACTGAGCATCACCTAAGGGTAACAATCCAGACAACCTGATTCAAGAATTTCCCAGTAAGCTGATTATTACAGAGTGTTAAGGAAGGACTTCCCATGTACTTGTCATGCTTATTATCCCCTTTCCAGCCTCCTGTACCTGGCTAAGGAAATCAAAGTAGCCCAACATGACAATTTTACTTCAGCATCCAAATAAAGAAGTTTCCATGGATAAGTAGTGGTAAATAAATAAAGCAATAGTTACTACACTATTCATCCCCAACTCCCACATTTATTAATGGTCACAGTCTGAAAAAATTTTTAATGATCATAGTTAAAAGAAATATAGAAATATACATAAAACCAGCTGTCTTAGACAGCATTTTTATTAAAAATGAATACACAGAGACATAGCAGCTTTTACAATAAAGAGTTTTTTAAAATGCATCAAGTTGTAAGCTAACCATTCAAAAAAGAGGCTTTGAAACGTTGTCTTCCACAGCACTTTTTGCCCATTTGTCAACAAGGGACAAATCCGCAGATTATCCAAAGGACAAACAGGCACAGTAACAAATCTAATCTTCAAGCCCTTTTTCTGAACAGTTGATCAAGCATCACCCTCCGTAGCAGCATCTGGAGCACACTTCAGTGTTCTTTCAAGTGGCTGGTGTACTTGATCCATTTCTTTAAAATATTTTAACATTCAATAAAACTATTTCAAATAGAAAAACTTGCGTCACATGAAAGTTAAGGTTTCCTTTTCAGATTCCATGAAAGCTTATGAACTTCACTGGCAGCATTTCTGTAATGGAGCAGGAGCTAAAACCAGCAGAACAGGCACTTCAGCAAAATTGTCTGTCAACAGTTCCTAAAGTCATATTGATTGCAGTCCAGAAGACAGTTTCTTACTACTTTGTGGTGGTGTAAGGACACCAGTGGGGAAAGGTGAAGTCCTATTTTGCTCAGCCAATATGGCTTGTTTTGCTTGAGCTCTGTCCTGAAAGCACATTAAAGAGAAAAAAATTCTTTACTTTGGTGTGTCTATGCAACAGATCAATAGAATCCAGTGTTTAATAATCTGACAGATTGTTAATTTGGAAATACATATCCATATCTAACCCTCCTAATAGTAACTGATAAATCACATAGTACACAGTAGTTACTTGTAGTACAACTCCAAGAGATCAGTATTACTTTTTGGAATCTGATGATTAGCATTAGGTATTCATAACATACAAGCAACTCCTGTACCTTCAAGAAAGCAAAATTCAGAAACAACTGAACAAAAACTTTAACTTTTACCTACAACTCAATAAATTAAAGAGAAAAAATACCTCAGTAGCTTTAATAACAATTTGTTGAACAAGATTTTGATCCTCCGCAAGTTTCTCACACTAAAAACCACTCTTGCTCCACTGCTTGTCAACGATCACTGTCACGTAAGAGTCCCACTGGATCAGTCTCAAGTGATCAATCTTTATTCTCCTCTGGGTCAGACAAGACTATATTAATGGTATTTCCTAGAGAGAAAGGTCTAACACACGGTATTTGAAATATCCCAAAGGGTAGAGAAATGCTTCTGATTTCTGGGATAATTCTGTGCTGTTTGAGATGAGAGGCTGAGGGCACAATCATCTTTTTCAACTAAATACTGAACAAGTCAGTCCCAAGACAAGTCTTTGTCTCAAGCATTTTGGATCTGGACTACAACCTTATGCCTTTTATCATCTAAATACACTCAAGTCTCAACCTGTTAATGCTTCACTTACTTGACTCTATGCCCTAACCAAAGAAACAAGACCTCAGATTTTACAGACAGGTTTTTTCTTTACTCTGCACATACATACCAGCAAATCAAAGCTGTTAATGTGCGTCTGTATATTGTGCAAATCTTCAGGAGCGATCCCGTTAAAGTGTTTGAGTTTGGAGCTTCCTACTTCCCTCAGAGCCATGGCAAACGGGACCATCCACTTCACACAGTCCTCTATCTCACAGAATTCATAACCTGCAACACAAGACACACACTTATCTGCCTGAATGAAGGCATAACATTTGCCAACACACATGATTCAAGTTTGTAAATGCCAATACCTGAAACTTTCTGCATCAACTCAGATGAAGAGAAGTGATACAAAGCAGAAGCTGCAAGTATTCCATAGGTATATTCCAAGCAGCCAATATCCAGCACACAGAGATCCAAGAGCTACAAGACAACAGATGTTTAGTAAGCCTGATACAAAAATCTCTTTTCCAGGTGAAACAGTATTTGAAGGAAAACAGTCTTACCTCTGTTATTTGTACAAATATCTGCTGTGGATATTGTGGCAGCATTACCTCATAAAGATCATTTAAATATGCAACTTGCAGGTAGATGTTTAGCCACGATACAACTGTCAGTGGATTTAAGTTCCAATTAAGAGCCTGAAGGAACAGACATGCACAAGACTTCAGTGCCAATATAAGTTAAGTTTCCAACTTAAACTGTGCAAGATGGTTTAACAATCAGAAGCTCTAATCCCAGTTGGTTAAGGCACCTTTAAAATACACAAATCAAATACTCTCTTGTATATCTTCCTGCTGATACAGTCATTACAAATATCCTGCTGCTACAGTTATTAACAAATAACTTTGTTCCTACACACATACTGGTGGATGCTTTAGATCACTTGTTACCTAGAGAAAATACTGCTTTCTAATTAGAAAGAAATTGTGCCTCTTAGCAGCACCTAAGATTAACTGAGGAGCTCTGCTTTTAGTCTGATTATGCTATACATTTTTAAAAGACTAATTCCACTTTTAAATGTTACCTTCATAATGATCAATTCCATACTGATGATTTCATCTTCTGTACAGGCTCCATCTGTAACATAGGCAAACTGGTGCAACTTTGGTGGATAAATTTCCTGAAAGATAGGACATCAAGTATTTAATTTGTGAACAGGTTGCAACCAGTTTCATGTGTTACTTTCAACAAAAAAATACAGAAATAAACAGAACAAACACTGCTTTAGCCTTCCAAACAGAAAGAGAGGGGGGATAAGGAATTATCCCACCCTTTCTAAATCCTGGTTTTCTCTGTCTTTAAATAGACAGATTTCTTGCTTATCATAGCCTTAACTTTCACTTTGGATGGATCAGTACAAACTTACATCGTTTTACTACAGCACCACTGTGACTGTATCACAACTGAATCAAGATTTTTTTAAACATCCTAAACATTTATCTCTTGTTTAAAAACAGACTGAACAGCAGCTCTCTTAAATGACTATGAACTCAAGCAGCACTGTGTTTTAGTAGCTCAAATTGTTCCAGCAAATAATAGTTCAGACTATCATGCAGTAGGTACTCTATTGCAATGAAATTGCAACAAGTGGTCTCTGTATACAGCAGCCAGCCAAAAATTCATTTAGCAACTGCAACTGAAACTTTAGATTTATTCTAGCACTGAATTCTCTAATGAGAAAACTAGCTATACATCACAGTATAATTTTAAAAACTTCTTAAAAAATAAGAACATTGGAAAGGGAAAAAAAAAATCTTTTTTTTCTTTCTCCCAGCTGAAAAAAAAAAAGATAGCAACTAACTCTATAAAGCTTTCTACAATGTGTCCAGCATCCAGTAAGTATGCTGTGTGTCCATTCACATTTTGATGTTAAGTAAAGGTGGAGACACTTACCTCAAGCTTTGCTGCTATGAATAGAGAAGTGACACCAATAAGCTGCAACAGTGTTTTTACAACATCCTGTTGTGTTGCCATAAAGCGATCAAAGAAATCTTGCGCTAAATAAAAAGTTTCTCTATGAAGTTTGTAGGCTTCACAAACCTGGAGAGACAGAGATTACAAAGGTCAAGAACAATGTTAAAAAGTCAAAACTAGATGCTATAAATCTATTAAAAAAAAGGCATGAGATAGACATAAAATTTATATTGGGTTTCTACTTCGCTGCTATTGTGAAGTAACATGTTAACTAAGTGCAAGAGTTAAGCAGTTTCCTTTGACACAGGAGGACTGTCATTACAGTAACTTTCAAGAAAAAAACCAGATCAGAGTGAAAACCCTTCTACGAAACACAAGCGCATGTTCCAACAATGTCAGAACATCAGTTCCTCATTTTTTGCAAAGATCCATCATTCCAGCACCTCAAAAGAGAAAATTCTCACAAGCACTTTAAAATTAAGAACAGAGATTATGCCACCAAGTCATCCAAACAGCAAAAACAACTCAGAAACGAGACCAATTGTAGCACATTCTGCTTTACAAAACCAGATAAGGCTGTGAGATGGATCTGATCTCAGGGCGACCCACCTTCCTTCTTACAATGACTTTTGTAATTATTTGTTTAGCCTTTATCTGCAGTGTGACCTTAAAAGCTTAGCCTGTGTTAGGGAAAAATTGTTTACTATCCACTATCAATCTAAATGAATAACAGAATATACTGTCAGTTTGCAAATGATCAGTTCAATACATCATATATCCTTTAAGTTTGGTGCCATTCATTAACAGAATTTAAGATGAAGACAAGTATCTGGAGCTAAACGTGCTCCTGAAGTACACTCATGACAATTATTAGTGCACTTCAACAAAAGCACACTTGAAACACTCACAAGCACAGCAAAGCTTACCTCCATCAGCCAGTCTAGAAGGATGGCTCTCATTTTAGGCTGCAGCTGGGGGTGCCTTTGCATGTAGAATTTATCCCTCACGTAGGTCTCTTCTTTGTTTATCATGTTTTTCCATACATCATCCCTATTTGCCCAGCTAAGAGAGATCAATGTTTAGACTTGGATCATAGACAAGAGGAAGGCAGAGCAGCAGCAGCAGCCCAGCACACTCACCCTAGAGCTGGCAGTGGGATAGCCCTGGTGGGAACAACACTCAGATGGATGAAACGCGAGTAATCGACAGGAACAGGATCGTCGTCTTTATCCGGAGTGGGGATCAGCATGTGGGCATTCTCGTGGCTGTTATTCCAGGACAGCTGTTCAACCAAACATGAGATTTTACACTCTGCTTTTTCAAGTAATGGCTTTAGTTGTAAATAGAAAATACTCATAACTTCTGTCACAATTCCTTGCCAATGCCTTATCTCTTTGAACTGCATAGAATGGTAGAGGCTGGAAGGCACCTCTAGGCCTTTTCATCAACCTCCCTGCTCACACAGGGCACCAAGAGCCAGTTGCCCAGGACCATGTCCAGAAGGCTTTGGAGTATCTTCAAGGATGGAGACTCCACAACTATTTCAGACAACTTGTGCCATGCTTGGCTGCCCTCAAAAAGGGTTCCCTGATATTCAGAGGGAACCTCTTCTACTTCAGTTTGTGTCCATCACCTCTTGTCCCATCACACAAACAAGAGCTTGGCTCCATCTTCTTTACATCTTCCCTTCAAATATTTATAAACAATAGACACAAATCACCACAAAACTTTTCTCCAGGCTAAACAGCCCCAGGTTCCTCAGCCTTTCCTTATAGGAAAGATGCTCTGGTCCCTGAATTACCCTTAATGGACCTTTCTGGATTCTCTTGTATGCTCAAGTCTCTTTTTCTGGGGAGCCCACAACAAGACAACACTACAGATGTGGCCTCACCTCTGCTGAGTAGAGAGGGTGCTGCTTATAAGCACAGTAGAGAAAGTTTGGAACAAAAGTTGAAGAACATTCACCCTGCTCTCCTTTTGAAGGACCACAACTGTTGCATGGAAGGACACCCAAGTCAGAACCTCCTACTCTGATGCTGCATTTTGTTTTTACCAAAAATATACTTGCCCTTAGGCAAAGAACAAGCAGATGGAACTCAAAAGACCCAAATATGAGGTCAGGATTTCTGGTAAGAAATATGTAGGTAATATGCCCAAAGCCATGTTTTTCATGCAAAGCATCTCAGACAGTGAACACAGCAAAATATTTTGTAGAATTTTGTATTAATTAATTCAGTAGAATTAAGATAAAACCCCAAAGCATATATAACCCAATTTTCAGAATACAGCCAAGTACATTTTAAGCAATTGTTACTAAACTATCAAGCTGATAATTTTATATGGCAAATTCTGCCATGGTCTGCAAACATCAGATATCCAACACTTCACCAGTCATGGCCTTTCAAGTTTCATTTGGATCAGAACTTAAGTCTAGGTTTACTCTTCTACCATCTAACTAACTCTTAAACAGGATCTTGTACACTTCACACAGCACCCCATGAAAATACTGTTTTTATTTGCAGTAGAAGACAAAGCCAGCACTGTCATCATGCCTAAGCAAATTAAAATTTGGCATTTCTGTTTTTCACTGAAGTCAGCCATCTTGCTACAAATTGATCAGTTCTGGACCACTAAAAGGACAGAACTCCTTAACAGATTTCTAATGTGCTAAAAAAAAAAAAAAGCTCAGAAGAATCATTAGGCACTATCAAGTAAAACACTATGTGAAATTTTGCCTCTAGCAAAAAAGCTTCCACAGCTGATTTTTGCCATCTTTCTTACATATGACATCACATTTCCAGCAAAATGGCTCCCCCCTGCACCAGTTTCACAAACAGAAACCACTGACTTGGTGAAACAAAAACCACATTTCACAGTTCTCTCACAGCTAAGACTGCTTTGCACTTTGAGTTGCTGACACACAGATCAGTCTTTTTTCTTCTTGGGAGTTCTACATGCAAATATAGCATAGCTACAATACTCAGCCATGCCAGGATTTAATTTGGGTGGGAAGAAGGCAAAACAAGGGAATAGTATCTTTATCTTAAAAACGACAGATGCCTTAGAAACTGAAAGTTCAAATGAAAATGTCACATCGGCATTTTTTGAAGTTAATTTTTGCCCTCCATCAAAACTAGACTTTAGCCACACTTTGTTCTCCAAACTGCACAGCAAGCCCAGCTGCCAACAGCCTTTGGAGAAGTGCTGTCTTATCAGTTAATCAAACAGAAAAGCTACAGTATCTATTTAAAGGTGCCTACTGCACCAGCAGTTTCTGAAGGACAAGAGACCTGCTCACAAAGTTCTCCGAGCAGACACATCACACGCAACAAGACTAAAGATATTTCACCACCCTGAATTTTCTATAAGGAAATAGAAATCAAAGTTTGAGAGCCTATTAGGTGTTTTGAAAAGAAGGGAAAACAAAGTTTTTGACAACATAATGTCACTTAACAAGACACTGGGGAAAAGATGTGAGTATCACTGCAAGTACACAGCTTAGCTAGAGACAAGAACAAAACTAATGTGCAGGGCTTCAAAAGAAAGCAGCCTATTGGAGAAGGAGACAGGAATTAATTAGTATAGGTGAGGGAGCACCATAGTTCTGGCACAGATTTTGGCTGAGAGAATGAACATATCAATCAGGCTCTTGAGCCTTTAAAGCAGACTTAGCAAGACACTCAAAAGTAAGAAACACCATCAAGAAACTGCATTACCTCACACCACAACTGTAAGGAAATAGGAGCCACCCTGAAAAAAGGAACAGTTTAAGGTGGGGAGGGTATGAGGAAACCATGAAGAACTTCCTTTGGGCTTGCAGAGACCCAATCCAAAAGTGGAGACTTTTCTGACATGTGTCAGAAAGCAACAGATGTTACCCGGAATCTGTGCAGCCTAACAGAGGAAATACCACAGCCCTGAGCTTACTTCTGAGACAAACAGGAGCTGAAGCAGCACACAAGCAAGAAAATCAGTGTGGAGACTGGCCCCTTCAAATCTATGTGGCGCCCAGCAAGAAAGCTTGGTGACACCCACTGTAATGTTTCAGCTACAGGAGCAACTAACCAGCTGCAGATCTCTATCTCAGACCTAAGAACAAGACACAGACCACAGAAACTGAAGTAAGCACATGAGAAGGCTCATTAGGAGAAGAGGTGCCAAGAGGGCAGAAGGTGGGTGATAAGCCCATTAAAGCACCCAAACCCATACACCTCCAGAGAAAACCCAGAGTTCAGAGGTGGAGTCTTTCTAAAGCTCAGATGTTAGCAGGCCTCAGTTTCCTGCAGCATGTCACTATTCACTCATACATCAAATATTCATAGAAATTAATCTTTTTGACCCTTCAGGATATAGATTAGACACAAAACAGAGCGGGTAGTGACCACTGGGATTATTGTTTACAGGCCATGCAGGGCCATCAGTGAAGAAGAAACACTTAGAAATACAAACTGCTGAAACACTTGTACACCTCAACATGAGCTAGGAGCCACCCAAATGAGCTTCCACTGACAAGTAAGGAGTGCAACAGGAGGAAGAGAATGACACAGAACTGCATTCAAACAGCAACATCAGAAGTTTTTCAGCATGGAAATCAATGGTAGGGGAACAGACCTGTTTGTCACCCCAAAAGCAGCACCTTTATACTATAGACAACGGTATAACTTCCAAGTCCACAGCCTTAGTTTGCCCGTCAGAAACAGCAGGACCTATAATTCCAGCCATATTTCATTCACAGGATGCATTACTTTGAAGTATTGAGTGTTTCTTTGCTATCAGAAGGGAATTCCAGACTTAGTAAACAGGACAGAAAAGAACAACTTGCACTATTAAATTGTTCCAATCCTCTTGGGATAGCATAGGAGCTTCTCCTCCTTTTAAGTAAGAGTCTAAACGTCCTGATCCAGATTAAAGCCAAGTCAGATTCTCAACCTGGGCGTGGTTCGCACTTCTTTTTTGTGGGCTTTATTTTGCTTTTTAAATTGAAACTTCAAAAATTAATCTAGATTAGTCAAAGAAACTTTTTGGAGGGTATGTTCGAAACACTTAGCTGGAACACTGACAATGCTAAAATCAGATTCTGGAAAACGTCTGGTAAGGAACTGATCAAAACTCCTTCCAGAGAGTCTATTTCACCTTCACAGGTGAAGACATTAGCTAGTTTCATCTAAAGAAACTAACTTCTAGATTCAATTCTTCACTTTATATGGAGATGACCATGCAACTTACATCACAATTGCACAGATTATTCTAACCTAGTTAGATGAATTCTGTTTTACGTGGAGCCTTGGAAGTGTATTCATCCCCACAAAGCAGCCAGAATTAGTATGAGAATTGCTAGCAGAATTACAGCAGTGCCAGTTCTCCAAAATCAAACACAGAATTTATGCAATATTCTGCTGTCACAGACCTGATGATATAGCCACCCTTTCAGCACATAAAGGGTAACGGCATCCTAATTAAGAACTGGGGCCTTATGTTCCACAGAAGCAAACTAATGAATTGACTATGAAGATGTCATAAAGTGGGATGTGACTCTGATATTTTGCCTTGTGGATAAACTAGTGTCAGTAAACAATTTATTTAATGTAGAAGTCATGTGGTATAGGCTACAGTGGATTTATAGCTGCTTGCATTTTAGAAGTGTCGTGTCTCCACAGAATAACTGTCGCCCTGGCTATCATTCCAGCCTGCTATACTGCTGCTGGAACCGTAAACATATTCTCATTAGTGGTCCATGGCAATTTATATCAGAGAATAGCTTGTGTCACGCCATAGACTGAAGAGCTGCTGCTGTGCAGCCAAATGTTAGCTTTTTTTACCAGATCTGGAACAATCTGGCTACTTTGTCACAAAAAAATGCCTTCTCTATGTAGGGAAAGATACATAAGGCACAGTATTATTTATTGTTTATAGAATGAAAGGGTCGAATTCCACCAGCATCCTATGATTACCTTGAAAAGCTCCCGAGTAAAGATTTGTGATGCCTACTGCCTAAATTATCTAAGCTTTAGTTTACCTATCATTCCTGAAGTAACGCTGAATGGCTACCAGGCCAAGAGCACAAACAAGAAGGCAAAATTGGAAGTCTTTATCTGTTTTCAAAGTTGAAGGTCAACATATGCAAAAGATACTTCAAGTTTCCTTCCACTGTCTTTCTGGAAGACAATAAAATTGGGTCCCCATTGAGATTTTTCTAACAAATACCTTGTTATTATGCAATAAACATGAACAAGAAGGTCTTGCTCAGTTTAAACAGAATGAATCTTCTGGTGAAGGAGAAAGCTGCAGTGAAGGACAGGCAGCACTTCCTTGTCAGAAGTGAGGAATTAGTTTAATATACTGTGCAAAAGAAAGACAGAAGGGAAGGAGAGATCCCCTCATTAAATGCTCACCATTTGAGCCCTGCTTAATATGTTGACTGATAACTAGTGTACGCAGTTGCAACAAGCAGAGGCCATTCCAAACAATGATGCCCATCTGTTATGGTAGCACTTCAGTCTTAGAACTTCCAGCTGCCACTTCGGGTTAGATGTGCCACATTATGCACAGCCTCGCCTACCAAATGAGGACAGGCTGCACACCCTGACCGTGACTTCTGCAACTTCAGCATCACCCTGTGTGTGCAGTGACAGCCTGAGGGCTGTGACAGTGACTGAGCAGGTGTGTGTGTGCTCAGGGAAAAAAGGAGGGGAATGAACCTATTCCAGAACACAGGCCACTTGAGGTACAAAAGCATCATGCTCTCAACATCACACACCAGTACAGCATCCAACAGAGATACCAAAAGCATCTGCTTTTCAAGAATATGGAAAGCACACAAAGGGAACTAGAGGACACCAGTAAAGCTAGTTTTGACTTTAGAAGTCAGCTCATTCTCCATGCCAATGGTCATTATCAACCTCCAATGCAGGACTGATTTCCACAGGTAGAGTGACTTTACAAAAAAATTCCTTCTTTCTGCAGAGAAAGAGAGCCTATTTTACTATACTATGAGCATCTAGCATACACTTTCAAGTTCTAATCAGGAGCCTCTTACTTTGATAATCACCCTTGTCAATGGGAATATTCCAGCTCATGCTGGAAGAGGAAGCCTTCTTCTCTCCCAGATAATAGAGAAGTAGAGACGTGACAGCAAAGAGAACCACCTCAAGAGATGAGTCTGTCTACATGCTTAAGTGTCTTGTGCTTTGGCCAGCCACTGATAGGAGCATGTGGACAAGGTACACAGGCACATCACTCAACTTTTGCACCTCTCTAGAGAAGTAAACACAGAGTAGGTCTAAAGGCTTGACAGGTGCACCCTTGCAACCCCAGGACAGCTGAATTCACTTCAGCATTAACGTAAGGTTTCAGACCAACGCAGGCCTTGTGTCTTGCAAAGGCTTCAAAACTACATACATGAACTGAATTATTTTGCACACTCCATCGTCAACCAGGGCCAACAGCCCCCCTTGCCCAGTGCTATGCAAGCATGTGGCAGCATACCTGTTTCACTACGCTAACGTGAATAATGAGGTACTGCAAAGTAAAAGCAGGGTTAAGTAAGATCACAGTATTTACATATAAAGCAAATTCAATTACCTGTTTTTCACAAGGCTTTTTTCTAGTCATCTCCATTTTGGCAATTTCTTCATCAGGATCCTGTAAGAACTACAAAAAGCGACATATAATTTCCGGAGTGCAAACCGCGGGACGAGCAGCTGTTGGCCGCCGTGACACGCGCCCGGTGCCGCAGGAGCAGCGGAGCCCCGCAGGCCCGGC
>VWZU01019447.1:890452-929338 GCA_013397095.1 Sterrhoptilus dennistouni
TGGGAGCGCTGCCAGGTAAGCCGCGGGTGGGCGGCACGGCCGGCGGGACCCAGGCCAGGACCGGGAGGGGGTCTGGGTCGCCGGGGTCAGCCCTTGGCCGGCTCGGTCCCCCTGGAAGGCTTCACTTCCCTTCACTGCAACCGCGGGCCCCTCATGAAGTGCCGGAAGTTTGGGCGCTCCCCGTTTGAGAGGAAAAAAAGGCGGGAAACAATTTCATACAGGAACCTGGGATGAAAACACAAGGGCTTTGGTTTGGTGAACCTTAGGGAGTTGCACAGGTGTGCGTTGGGATAGGATGGAGGTTGAATAGAGCACTCTCTCATGCCCTCAGGGGCACTGGGAAGCTCAAACAGGCAGGATCTGTTCCAGCCTGGCCTCCTCGTCCACCTTTCCAGGAGCGCAGGGCGGGCAGAGCTGATTAGGACATCCCACCTTGCCCCTGACAGGCTGATGCCAGAGCTCAGGGTGCCCCACGGTTTCCCAGAAGCAGCTCCCAGGCACCTCACCTGTGCCATGAAATCAGGGCAGACACAGAGCTGACACAGGGCTCAGCACAGTCCCCATACCAGACCCACTGCCTGACCTTAGGAGCCCAAATATCAGAAGACACTTTGGTCCTAAAGGAAATTCACTAAACTCCAACAAAATCTGTATGTGTGTATTTCTGCCACGAAGATCAGATACAACCAACCTTGCAGATTAAGGATAGCTTTAACTGGGTTTAAACTCCCTGTTGTTTAGCATAGGTGTTCTGTGCTGACCTAGAGGTCAGTCTTGCCCATAGGTTGTGTTGTCTGGAGCATCACTAATGCAGGGTAAAATATAACTGCATGAACAGCAAGCTAAGAGCAGACCTGGTGCAACAGTGGATTATAGCAGACGTTCCTCATTTGTGAGCTAGATTTAGAAGCTGAATGGTTACAGCAGTTCTGCCAAGTTCAGATAAGGAAAGAGACATCACTAAGGCATGTCAGTAGGAGATAGGGCAGCCTTTGAGCAAGTTTGCCCTATATGTCCCTGTTTCAGTGTGCAATCCCCATGGATGTCCTACCCAAAGCTGTTACTGTCCATGGGTTTGGTTTGTGCCTGCCCTGGGGTAAACAGCATTATTCTTGCAGGGACACCAAGAAGTTCTCTTCCATTGACCCAGATCATTGATCAAGCTTGTCAAGAGGCAGAAGCTTACAAGGATGCTGGAGTTGTAAGTTTTGGTTTTTTTCTTCCCATGATGGCCATTACATAAAACCACTTCTGCAAAGCCAGAATTTTAAATTGAGCCTACAGTTCATCAAAAGCATCTTGAAGCTCATAGATTAAGGAGTTGCTTAAATCCATGTCTTTTATTTCAACATAGGAAGCAGGCCTAGATTACAAAAAACCCTAAGATAAGGGTCACCTGTACCCAAAACAACTGAAAAAGGTTAGATTCAAATTGTACAATTCAGGGTATTTGGGTTGGATGAATCTAGTCAATTTAAGGAGTTTAAAAAACCCATGGCCTGATACATGGGCTGTTGCTGGCATTCAAGGTCTCTGGCTGTAGAATGCTTCATCAATCCAGTCTGACAAGCAACTGTATTTTTAGCTCTGTACAAGCCTCTGGTTTCCTGAGGTCATGGAGGAATGCCATGTGCACAGCTGATAAACTGCATGCCTACCTCAGGAACCTGGAGGGTGCAGGATCAGCCCACAGCTGTGTTTGTAACAAAACAGCACAGATAAGTCAGGATCTGAAAAAAAGAAAAAAAAAAAAAAAAGGCTCAGGCCCTTTTCTGGCCTCTCTAAGCCTCTCTCCATGTCCCTGGCAGCAAAAATCCCTGTTTTGCCCATCCAGAAGAGCAGGCCCAAAAGGCCAGCCTCAGCCAGAGGCAAGAAGAGACTGCTGTCAGAATTGCTGTTGGACCCAAAGTGGTGTAGTAGTCTTCATAAGTCAGTAGATTTTAACAGGGTGTATGTCCTTTTGAAAGGTCAGGTATGTTTTAAACATTTCATTACACCTTGTCTTGGGGTGTTGATGTGCTTCTTCTTTGACCTGCCCACAGCATTATGAACATTTTCTGGTGCTGTACTGATGTCCAAGGTCTGAAAATGTCTTCAGTGAACAAGCTGTCACTGTTCCAAGCTGCTGTTTTCAGAAAAAAACTTTATTAACAAGCTGGTTTAAACATTTTTAATCTATAAATTAGAATGATACTTTACAGACTGAACAAAATTGAATACGAGAGCTTAGTTTAAAGAATAGAAGACCAAGGTCAAAATGCAAGACAAGCCACACAAGGTGGGTTATGGGCAGAGCACTGGTAAGGCTAAATTAGTAAAGAATGCTGAGAATAGAATCATTGAAAGGATAAACAGGGGTAAAATGCTGCTAGCCTGGTGGGCTGCAGTACCTGTGATCCAGATGCCCACCCAGTTAGAACAGTCCTTGACTGCAAGTTGAACAGAAAATGGAAATTTTGTTCCTTTTCTTCCTGAAAGAACAGATGTGCAATAACTCTGTATTCTGTACTGTGCTTTTATATTTCTTGTTGCAGTATCACCATGAGGTATAATGTGATTTGATCTGTGTCAGAAGGGTGACAAACACTAATCTCTGCCTTCCTGTGCCAGAGGAAGTGCTTGCACAAGTAATCTATAACTCATAAAGTCACTGCTCCACACTGCAATGCCTGTTTGCCCATTTCCGTACATAATAGTTACACATTGAAACCTTCAGCAGCAGGGGGAAGACACCAGATATTCCTGAAGGTGAAGGAAGGTGTGGAAGCAGTTAGTTCCACTGCTGGCGTGCACAAAGCAGGAGCAGCTTTGACATAAACTCTAAAATCAGTACTAACACAAAGTTTTAATTTGGCTTTTATACTTTGTCTTTTCAACAGCTGTACTGGATTCTACAGTTCCAGCTCTAACTGGTTTACCTTTTCTGCAAGTGCATTGCAGTCTCTGAGCTTGAATATATCTTTAAACCTGCCTGTCAGGTAGACACATAAGGTGAATGCAGTCATTTCTCTACACATTTGGAGAAATTCAGGGCTTACAGTTAGAATTAACCCATTTTCCTATAGAAATCACAGTAACATCAACATACTTCCACACCAGTCTTCATTCTAAAAGTCTCTACAGTGTTAGAGAACAGAACAGTGTTTGAGCAATATAAAATCCTTTATTAAGGAGGTAAGTCTCAGAGTTAATCAGGAGAGTCTCCATAAATATCAATAGCATTGCTTAACACTTTCTGCAATTCAATTCTTTAGGTTTTTGGGCTACTTTTAAGAGAAATGCAAATTTTCATGATAGATTCTTCGGGAGCTTCCCAGCTTTTACACAGAGATCACTACTGCCAAACTATTCTGGAATGGGAATATATTTGTGTTTCTTGTTCAGTATTCAAAGGAACTGTTAAGCTTCAGTTTTTTCTTGTGGAAGAAGAGCTAGAAAAAGGGTTTTTTCCCCATGGTTATTTGTACTGACAGTGTTCCCAAATGCTGCCCACAGCATCCCTTAAGAAAATACGTAACCATTTGCTGCTATTTAGATGTTTACATATTGTCTCAAATTGTTCAAATTGGTGTTAACATTTTAAAATAAAGTATATGGTCTTGCTCACTCCATCTGTGTTGCACTTGGAAATAAATCCTGGTATATTCAGAGTAAGGTGACTCGTCTGGCACATTCGCAGCTTCACATAATAAATATGAAAGATTTGTGATATTAGAGCACAGTAATGAAAACAAGTGAGTGCTCAGTTAGGAAGCCATCTGTGCTCAAAATGTATATGCTTTGTACTTGTGTGTTGCTAAACAATGAAATTCCCTAGACAAGATTTTATAAGCAGCAGGCTATGAGGCATTATAATCCCTCCAATTTGTACCTGCTTTTCTTTAAGAAAGAGGCAAAATATATATGTATGTTCAGGTTAACTTGTATTCATTCCAGTCAGCCTGGCTGACATTTTTGTGTTTTGTGGCTAGAAAATAGAGCACAAGCTCCCACTTGACTGTTAGTTACTGTTCCTATCTGTAGCTACTGGAGTAGCTGACATTAAAAAGTTACTAGTGTATGTTTTACCTTGATTTTTTTTTAAATAAAAGAGCATTAAGCCTATTGCTCTTATAACTACAGTGATAACTGGAATTCACAACTCTTAGAATTTAATAACAGTGGAGACAGAATGTAGTAGTATTTCTGCATAGAAACATGTAGGTAGCTTTCACTTGGATTACAGAGGTTAACATTTGAAATCTCAGCTGTATTACAGGAAAATAAAATAGCAGACAGACTGCCCACAGCTACCTCCTATGGCACATGCAGGAGAACATGAGATAGCAGCTTACTTCTGTTAAGGCAGTGATCTCCTGCTCTGGAGGTGAGTTTTTAAAGAAATTGCTAAGAGCTGTGGTTACAAACAGCACTTAAATGTTCTGCAAAGGGACCTGGTTTCCTTTATAAGGGGCACATGAGGGGTGTGGGGGTAATTGCTGTCATTGTCTTAGTCCCCACCTGAGCCTGTGTAGTAACTGTGATGGTTATTACATCCTTTCTGGAGGAAGGAGTGGAGGTGATGAGCTTGGAGGGGTTTGTACTGGGGTGCACATGTTTGCAGGTAAAGCCTTTCTCTGGGGAGAAACAGTGGGGTTAAAGCAGCCCTGGGAAAAAGTTACATTAGGTATATGCCAAGTTAAAACTTGTGCAATTGTTACATCATTTGTGGTTTATGGTGTTGTTACTGTTTTGAGGCTTTTCTGCTGTAATACGTGTGCAGCTGAAGTGTTTTAAGAGGTTATTTCTGTGAGTGGAGCACAGCTAAGGCAATTATTTTTCATATAGTTAGAGAGCTATTTAAATGACCTGTTTTTCAGTAGCTAACTGTGATACAAAGGGCACTTCACATGTGTAGCACTTCAGAAGTCATTCAAAGTAAAAAGGAAATATATTGTTTGAAAATTACTTATAATAAGGCTATTGCATATAAGGAACACTTGAATTAACTTAATATTCAATGAAAAAGGAACACAGAAGGTACTTGCAAGAGTTTTATCTCATACTATCTACATAAATCCTGCTTTGGAGGATATAATGCAGAAGCTGTTTCTATAGGCTTCTAAACCATAAGCTTAAGTTACAAGAATTTTAATTTAGCATAACTGTTTTCTTTCCCCCATTTTAATTAGCTGTCTGATAGTACTGAAGTTTGTTTCATATACATATCAATTCAGTAAACACAAATCTGTGGTGTTATATTTTTATATAAAATATGAAAGAAAGCTTTGACTTAATGCATCTGTAATTCAGCTTTCTGTATTCCAGAACATATGTTGTTCTCTTTTTAATTAAACAAAGCATAATATGCAAGAGAACAGTCGAATGGTACCAAAAGAATAACACATTATTAAAGTTTTACCAAAAATATTCACTGTAACTGTGGACCTTGAGGCCATAGGAAGAGGCAGTTGCTGAAAAGCGAATATAGTAAATTTAAAGCAGGAGAGAGAACTGTTGCAGTCCTTCCATATGCCTGCATTTTGAGTTAGAATTCAATGAGACACTTTTTATGTGTAGAACTATGGCTAGGGGTTTTTATAATTTATTAAATGAATTAATTCATTAATGTAGCTAATGGAATAATTTGCTTTATGTAAATCCAGAACTGTCAAAGTCATAGCAAGTTGTGAAAAGCTCAGTTTAACTGTGGAATTTCTGTGGAATTCTGCCAGCCCATTCTCTTGCTTTTTTTTGGCTGCTAGTGTGGCCCTTCAGGAGCTGAGCATGCCCAAGTCCCATTCCCAGTTGCCTTTCTTCCTGTTGGGATTGATTCTTGACTGCCTGGAAGCCTGGGGATTCAGTTTTGCGGATCCTGGCTCCTGGTCCTTATGATAAGCTTGGAGTTTCCCTGACACCCAGATTTTAAGTCTGCCAAATAGAGCATTTTTGAGCCAAAGGCTTCTAGGCTTTTTGGCCTCAAGGAATTACCTGATTTTGATGGTTCATTGCATTTTTTTGAATTTGTTTTGTTAAAGTATTATAGTTCTACATTAGTCCTTTTGTGACATGCAACTGCTGACCAACTTTGCATTCTTGCTTGGCTGACTTAATATATTTATGTGTAGAGAGAACAAGAGGCTACAGGGTTTCTCTTTCTGTTGGTACCACAAAGGATTCAGTAGCTGTGCCTCACATACCAAGACCATTTGGTCAGCTGAGGTTTGTTGGAACAGTCCTAACCTCGTTCCAGAAAAAATTACTAAAAATTGTGGGGTGTTTGTTTGTTTTTTGGGTTTTTTTGTGGTTTTCTTAGGACGAGGTATCACCTTTGTCATGTGGCTGCCTCCCATCACAGGTACAGAAGTGTGGATGTTACATATTGAATTAGACACAAAGAAAAGCAGAGATGTTTTGGCTGTTTGCACTACCTGGTGTTTCTTTGCCTAATTCGGATTTTCCTGGGCTGGAATTCTGTAATTAAATATGTTGGTGAATGGCATCACACAGTGCAAGGGTCTAACGTGGAGTGTCATCATATTAGGTCACCTATTCCATCAGCAGGTTGTGTCCCTTTGCATTTTAGGTAGCATGTGTTTTGTGTATTTAAATACTCGGCTGTGAGAAATTTGGGAAAGGCAGCTGTGCCCTGGTGCATTGAATGTTTGCAGGTTGTGCGCTTAGAATGACCGTGTTGCTCCGCTGGATTATTTCCTGCTCACTTTTCCCTGCTCTCTGTGTTGGGTGTTCATTGAGGATGCCTGTGCCTTAGCCTGTAATTCAGCCATTAAATGATGACACAATTTCATATACTATCTTATCTTTTACTGCCAGAAGGGCTTCCACAGTACAATAAAGATTGGAGAAGTGTTACATATAAAAGATTTTTTAAAAAGAAACTTTTTTGTTTACCCTTCCTGATCCTCTATTATTAATAACGAAGCTTCAATGTTTAATCTCTAATTGTATTTCTTTCTCAAAAAATGTTCCTTCTATTTTTGTTCAGTTACAATATCTGTGAAAGGTAAAGTTCTAGTTTTAAAGGATAAAGATGTGTGATAAAACTCCAGAGAGAGCAGAATTTATTTGCTGCATATACAGTTAGTTTGTCTATTAAACTTTTTGCATTTTTAGAATTAGGCTGGTGAGAAATATCTTTTTATCTTTTCACTGCTAATTCAAAGCACCAGGCATGGAATATGTTTCAAGGCTCTACTTTTACTCATTTTTAATCCTTGATAAAATTATATATTATCTGCAGTTGTTGCAAACGTTTTAGTATAGCCTATGCAATGATTGGAAAAGTGCCAGCAGGTAATGTACAAATTTTATCAGCAGAGTATTTTATCATCACTCCATTCTTTGCTAAGAGCATGTCCATGTGGATGGAGAGGTATAATAGACAATAAATAGCAATATCTTCCTTCCAGTAATTCTGAATACAGAATGGGAGAAATATCAGTAGTTCATATTGTGGCATTTTGCACAGTAATAGTCAAGCAAAAAGTTCCTTTATTTATCCAAAGTAGCACTTATTTTCTGCCATTAATTGAATTGAAAATTGCCCTGATTATCTCAGAGTCCTCTGTTATCCAAACATACTCAATATCCTGAATTCCACTTGGATAACTGAAGTTTGACTTAACACTATTTTTAATGAGGTATAAGATTTAACTCATTTGCCTATAGTTCACTTTTTAGGATGGATCAAAGGAACCCAAATTGATGAATGTATAATTAAAATCGCATTCATTTCTCTTCACGATTTCACTGCAAACACCACGCTGTTGATGAGAGCGCTTTCATAAGTGGTTGTGCGCACCAAATGCATCAGCACAACTTGCTGTTGATAATCCTTCCTTTGAAGGAAAACCTTTACACTTGTGTGTCTTACTACACAATATATCATGTTAAACTAGCCATGTTTGTAGGGTGCAGTGATGCTTTTGTGTAATTCTTTCCCCAGGATGGTTTGATGGTGGAGAACATGCACGACGTGCCCTACACGGTGCACCCAGGCCCGGAGGTCACCGCAGCCATGGCAGTGCTCAGTGCTGCCCTGAGACAGAGCTGTCCCCAGCTCCCTCTGGGTGTCCAGGTGCTCTGTGCTGCCAACCAGCAGGCCATAGCCATTGCTCTGGCTGCAGGTAAAGGAGGGGGCTCATCAGTTATTCCTGCTCTTGCTGTGGCATTTGCTATCCACAAACTGCACCTCGTGCAGTGATACCTTGTGTATAGATACCATGGAAATTTCACTGTACCCTGAAAAAAAAAGCAATTAGATTCTGAGAAAGATGCCTGCTTGATTAGAATGGATGGTCCTCGTGCACTGCTTCAGTTGGAGGCTGCTAAAAATCCCAGTGCTGCCACCACAGCCTTCTAGGTGAAACCTGTCTAAATTAGTTTAAATCTGCTCACGTCTAAAAGCTGCCTTTGTTGTAACTCTTGTTTACTTCAGTTATATTATATGTGAGGATCAATTTAACCCATGGTGGTTAAGCATCCTGGTTCAGCATCTATTATATGATGCATATATTCTATTACATGATGCATATATTATATGATATCTATTTATATAATGTTGCTGCTATTGTCATCCATTAAAACTAAGTTTTCGTTGTCTTTTTTAATGAATGAGTAGAATGAAGCATTTTATATAATGACAAAAATTGAGTGTACAGATAGCCAAAGTACTTGAAATTAAACTGCATTTGGGGGAATTAAATATAAATTAATCTAGCTTTATTGCATGAATCCTAGACTTGCTAAGCTTCCTGCTCCTACTGTTTGCTGAAGCAATTTTAGTTTTTCATATGTAACCCTCCATGATGTAAAGATGAAGACTGGCTTAATACAGAAAGCCTATACTTCCCAAATTTGTAAATTGAGGGTTAATGCATGTTTTTGCCAAATTGACTGTCATTATGATAAGGCTGCACATTTTTGCATGTACAAATTTTGTAGAACCAGGTAGAAAATGCTGGTGTTAACTGGAAGCCATACTTCAGGTACAATCATGCAGGTTAACCCATCTGCAGTGGCAGTTTTAATTATGCTGAATATGTTCTGAAAACTTTAAATTCTTAACAGATATGTTTTCAATTGAGATTTGTTTTGTGAGCTTTAAAATCAGACATTACCATTTTCAAAGTATCTAGCCACTTGACAAAATGAGAGAACCTAATTTTTATTGCTGCATCAGAACCTATATGAAAACCTTAAATAAAAATGATAACTGAATCAGCTTTAGTTTTCAGAGGTTGCTGCATGTGGGCCACTTGAGGTGCATAGGTATTTGGAAAAATAGCACATATCCTATTTTTAAAAGCAATCCTTTGAGGAGCAAAAATCATCACTAAATAAGGGATATAGTCTGGGAACAATGTATTTCTCTTCTTTGCAATTATTAATGAAGGGGAGAATTCCTGGAGGGCTTGGGCTTTGCTCAGCTCTACTACTGTTCTGCACTATTTCCTCTGTAACTGTGGAACACCAGCCAGGAAGGGGCTGTGTTTAATGCATTTCATTGCACTTCTCTAAAAATGATTGTCTCAAGTTCACTGAACAGGGAAGCAAAAAGAAAATCACTTTAAGCAAAACCCAAAGTAGTAAAGTGGGTACTACTTTGTAGGTAGCAAATCTTTAAATAGTTTTTCTGTAGCAACTTAGTAGTGACTTTAATGTCAATACAGTTTTGACAGGTGGCTATTAACAAAGAAAATTCTGTCTGCTCTCGCTACAAAAATAACTTGCTGAAGGTGTTTCAGCTAAAAAACATGTAGCATCTTCTGCCTGCTATACAGTCATTTCATTTTCCCTGTGGAAATCACTGTCTTTGGTATGAATAACTGTTCTTAAGAGAACCACACAGGGAATTTATAACTGGTCTCCAGGAGAAGGTAATGATTTTATTTTGTAAAGGGTGAGGGGAAATCCACAGGTCTGCAGTATGAATGGGAGCTCAACTAGCTTGAGCAAGGACTGTAGGGTTCTGTGCCTGGGTAAGCCTAAGTCACTCGTTGTGAATCAGGGCTCCATTTTTAAATTTATCTTACTTTATAAATTTAGGACAAAATGGTTCAGTTGGAAGGGACTTGAAACAATCATCTAGTCCAACTCCCATCTCTACCTGAAGCTGCCCTTTTTCCTTTAAGAATCAAGTTACTGAAATTCCAGTTCTGAATCAGTCTTCATCACTGATGATGACACAGTTGATAGGTAATAAATGAGGCTTCATGTCAGGAGATATCCCAGATCTCTCCATGTCTTTTGTAAACACAGCTTTGCTGTCTGAGCCCATTCCCTTCCCTCCTGCACCAGCAGAGTGGGAATTCACTTGCTATCATCCACAATACTGTTCAGGGTAAGACACAATTAGGCAGAGTTGTACACTATGGTTTTTGCTGTCCTTTTTAAGTGCCATCAAATTAATGCCGTGGTGAGGGGAGGCAGCCCAGCTGAGAACTGCAGCAGGGAGCACCCACAGGTGCTGTGGAAGGCAGGGAGTGCTGTGGATCCTGCTGGGAGTGCTGCTGGAGAACCTGCTCCTGTGCCTGCAGCCCATGCTGAGCACAGGAGGAGCTGCTGCAAGACAGTGTCCTGGGAAGTGTTATTGCAGCACAGACACACTGTGCCTCCAGCAGACAAAATCAGTGCTCCTCTAAGTGTTCTGTTTATTAATTATCATTGGATATTCCCTATTCTTGTTCTCCAGTGAAACTACAAAATGTGTTGTTCCCAGATGAGTCAGAAATGGGACTGCCTATTAACTATTCAATGGCTATTACTTTTCAACTTGCCAAATGTGAAAGTAAGCAGTAGTATCATTCTCACAATTTTATGAGCATAAAAATGAATTCATTAGCAGAATCTGATTATGGCTTCATAAAACAGAAGGGTAATGATATTGTGCCTGCACCTATTACACTTGGTTAAAAATTGTATTTTCATGGCCTCCAAAAACCCAGATTGTGAGTGCAGCCTTGTTAAACTAAGTACAATCCAATGTTTAGCAGAAAGTTTTATATTACTGCACCAAGGAAACACAAACCAAGCATCAACAAACAATGTGTAAGCAGTGACTTCAATAAATGAAATTACTCAGTGAATAGGCCCTGTCCTGAGTTTTATCTTGATTGCTGTGAAAGTGTCTCATGTCTCTACGCTCATTCATAGTCTTATGATTAGTGAAATAATTATTCTTATATAACTCTGAATTGTACTGTCAGCTTGGGTGATGTAATTAGAAGCTATAGCTTTTGTTCCTAGATGTAGAAATCTCAGTTTAGCTATTTGCACTGTGTTTCTCACCCAGTGTCTACAAGCACCTGCAATGGTACTTGTGGCACACTCTTGCCTTTGGATGCTGAGAATACCCCATGCTTTGCACCCGCTAATCTCAAGGCACAGGACAGCTTGCATTTGATTTGGCATCCATCTGTGATGTTTCCTGTTAGCTGGAGTCTGTGTTGCTAAGCAATGCAGGCTCTTCTCTGTCAGGCGTAAGCTTCTGTTTCTGCAACTTCAGGGCTTTTGGAATGTAACTGAAATTTTAAAATAAACAGACACCTTGTCATTTGGTAAATAAATTTTCAAGATCATCTATGTTTATAGTTGGAATGTGCTAAGGTAATGCCTCTGTTGCTAATCAGTTCTCTGGCGGATAAGATTGCATTCTTGATGACTGCTTCCACATGCACTGCTTTCCTTTGGATGATGTCAGCTCTAATTAAATGTGCATCTGACTCCAAAGCTGGAGCAGTAGCAGAGCTTCAGAAGGGCTTGGAAGACACCTCCAAAGCAAACTAGAAGAACAGCAAAACTGCACGAGTGCAGAGCTTTTACACAGATATGTAAGAGAGGCAGGTTTTAAGTTACAGGCTCAAGGCTATGAAAGGAAGGAGAGAAGTGAGGTGTGCAATAAGGGAGTCAGAGTTAAATCTTGTGCCTCACAGCTTGCTCTGTGGTTCAAGGCTTCAGTCCTACAACAGAGATGTTTCAAAGCTGTGGAGAGGGGCCCTGAATGTCAATGTTTGCCCCATGTGAAGTAATTAAAGTTCATAATCTTCCTCTTCAGTATCCATCCCACAAAACCTTCCTAGTGACAAAACTTAATTAATATGGTGGAACCTATGTTACTGAGGCATGGCAGGATTGATGGTTGGAGTAGACTGGGAAATGTTTGACTCTTCCTAAGCCTTTGGCACAGCTCTAGAAGCAATTTGTTGATGTGGTGCTGTGTAGGAAACATGCTACATTCAGATGGAGTCACGTGGGTTGCGTATAACATGTATCAGGCTGTGTTTTCTTCCCTAATTTCCTAAAGAAAGATGACAGTGCTATTCCTCTGTGTCCATAGCCTTGATGCTTTTGACTTGATGGCCAACTTCAGGCATATTTAAAAGGGGAATAGATGTCAGAAAAGCAATAATACAATGAAGGTTTCTGGAAAGAGGGAAGAGATGCAAGTTAATGACACTTTTTGGAGAGAAAACATGCCATTAGAATAATGGAGCTGTGTTTTGACCCACCTACTCCTCTGTCTGGCACATCATGTCAGGAGACAGGGCAGGGTGTGCAGCTGCCTATTCTGAGCCACACAGGAACAAACTGAGGGGCTGAGGGAGAGAGGGGGACCAGGGGCTGGGGGAAACCTGGTGGGATCAGTGGGAGAGATGGGAGCTGAAAGCTGTGAGATGGGAAGAAGTCAGAGAAAATAGAGACGAAAATAAAGAATGGAAAATATGTGGAAAAGTGATGTTGGTTAGCCCTAGAGCACATGAAACAATTTCTGTTGGGATCAAATAGGAAGGGCAGTTATATGGATTTTCATTTGGTTTTAATGTTTTTCTTTTCCAGTTCTCAGTTTTAGCTAAAATGTTGCTTTTGTCTGTTTTCAGGTCTTGATTTTATCCGGGCTGAAGGGTTTGTGTTTTCTCATGTGGCTGATGAAGGGATTATAAATGCCTGTGCAGGTGACCTGCTACGATACAGGAAACACATTGGAGCAGACAACATTCAGATTTTTGCTGATATTAAAAAGAAACATAGGTAAATACAAGCAAAATTTTATGTAAATATGAATGCAATAATGATCTTACATTTTTCTTCATTTTCTGTTTTTTTTTAATGTCAGTTTTCTTTCAGGACAGTTAATCATACAGGGAAAAGTTTATTATTTAAGCACAGACTTGCAGTGCTATAAGGGGATATATTTAAAAATAAATTTGCAACTGCAAGTTGCTTGATCTGTGGAGTTTGTAATTGTTTAACCTTCAGATTTTTAATATGCCAGCTATAAAAGCCTTGCATCTGGAATTGAGACTTTGTATTCATGTGTATATATCTATTATGTTTAAAGAAGTTTTGTTTCTGAAAGTTAGGTATCCAAGGTTATTTTTTAGTTATGAAGGCAGTTGCCGTATAAAAGCATCCAAGTGATAATATTTTGGCATTTTAAAAAGCTTTTCTCTTTCTTCTCCCTCCTGCCAATAATACTGATTCCTGCTACTTAAATCAGTGCTGTCTATGTAAGGGTTATGTTCTGTGATTATCAAACAGAAGGAACTTATGACAGATAAATCTAGTTTCTTTCCTGCTTATGCTTTATCTTACCTGTCACATGGTACTTTCAGCTATTTAGGTGTCACTCTTTGGATTTGTTTTTTTTTTTCCCCAGACAAACTACTCAAGTGCTATGTATTATACATGCTAAATAACCTAATTAAAATGTTTGTGTGTAGTATGTGAGCAATCATGAGAATAATCAAGTTTGGAAGATCTTAAATATGCAATAAGCAGGTCATAAATTTCAAAAGAGAAAGGAAACAATGCAGTGTGGTGGTCAGATGGAGCTTTTTAGGTCCTTTCAGAGCAGTTTCTTTCTGATGATTTTTTAATGTATATATATACATATAAATATGCATATATATAAAAATGCAAATATATTGCATTAGACTTTCTGTAAATGAAATTTCATCATGTCATTTTTATTCTTACTCTTGACAATTGATGAATTGCTATTTGGATTATACTTCCCATTTTTCAAAGAGTTGGCCTTTAAGAAAGGCAAAGAAGTTTTTGTTTCAGGCAGACATAAGCTCAGAAGGAATTTGTTGAAGGACTTGTTGGTTGAGCTTTTTAATGTAGAAAAATGCAGCTGCCACTGAAAGCTGCTGTGCTCCTGTTCTTTAAATGAGGAGAAACTGTTCTTGTGCCATCACCACTCAGCAGTGCAACATGTTTGCCATAGCTGTTGTTTTCTATTTAAATACAGAAACAACAGTGTCGGATGTTCAACCAGCAATGGCTGGAATTCTTTCCAAGTTTGGGACCACATAAATTAATAGCTGCTATTGTGAAAGGTTTCAGACAAAGTGTGTCACCCATACATCAAAACCTGCTGTTGAACAGCTGGGATGCAGGTGTAATTGACGTTTGTAATTGCTATGTAAGATGATTCCTGTGGTTATATCAGAGGTATTAACTATACTTTCTGTTAGTTGGACTTGTGGAGGTTCTCGGCAACGGGATCTGATTTATGAATGAGGGCACATCCACAACTCCCACTCAAAGTCAGAGAGCTCTGTGTGCTCAACACTTCTGAAATACAGGTGCTTGACACGTAAGCAGCTGTCTCAATTGACTCTTGGTGGCTCACACTTAGCACGCTCGTCTCTGGAGCCAGGAGACCCGGAGCAATAACCCATCGCTTGGGGTACTCTGACGGAAAAAGTTTGGTTTTAACTCTTGCCAATGTAAAGCTGCCCCTGGGTGTTCTGGCAGGGGGAGGGTGGTGAGGCGGGGTGTGGGTGGCACTGTGTGTGACAGGCTGTGTGTCCCTGCAGTGCCCACGCGCTGACGGCCGATGTCAGCGTGGCCCAGACCGCGGCCGCTGCCCAGCTGTTCCTGGCCGACGGCGTGGTGCTGACCGGCACGGCCACCGGACACCCGGCTGACCCCGGGCAGCTGCGAGGTGAGAGCACCACACCCCGCCTGCTGCAGGGAGCGGGGAGGATGGGAGACAAGAAACTGCCACTGTGGGGTTTCATCTGATCAGAGTGAACGTATTTGAGGTGTAATTTAGATCCCAGCCTGGCTACAGGGAAGGGAAAAGGGTGAGACAAAGAAACTCTCACTGTGAGGTTTCATTAGATCAGAATGAACATATTTGAGGGGTTACTTAGATCCCAGGCTGGGCAGCAGGGAGAGGGAAGTGATAAGACAAGAAACTCTCCCTGTGGGGTTTCATCTCAGTAGAATGAACGTATTTGGGGTGTTACTTAGATCCCAGCCTGGCTACAGGGAAGGGGAAAGGATGGAAGACAAGAAACTGTCACTGTGGGGTTTCATCTGATCAGAATGAACATATTCGGGGGGTTACTCAGATCCCAGGCTGGGCAGCAGGGAGAGGGAAATAATGAGACAAGAAACTCTGACTGTGGGATTTCATCTCATCAGAATGAGCATATTTGAGGTGTCAATTAGATGGGCTGTGGTATGTTTCTATACAACACTTTGGCAGGGCAAAAATGACAGTTATTCCAAGCTTTTGTAACACTGAATGATGCTGAGGCTGAAAGAAAATACTGTTTCATTTGTAAAAAGCCCTAATATTTAAAAAAGCTACTTTATAACCCCCCAAAAAACAGCAATACTAAAACTAGCCATATTTAACTAACTAGCTAGCCATAAATCTTTCCGCTGAAGAGTTTGGGTTTTTTATCTTTCACAGTGAAAATGAAATTCCTGCGAGAAAAAGGGCATTTTGATGACGCAACATTCCAAACATTAATACCAGGGAAAATACTGCTTGGAAGATTTTCAGAAAGAATACAAGTTCTTTGGTAGACAGGAAGATATTAACATCAAAATAATTTTTAAATAGTGTGGACTTTTTGTCAAGAGAGACTCATTTGACCTATAAGTTCTGACCTTTGCAGAAGTGCTATGATTCTTGATATTTTTCTATTGGCATAAGTTTGGGCTGTGTTCCTGAAACAGTATTGCTCCCATGCTGAAATTAAAGTTCTGTCGTGGGGACATTTAATTTTCATCACTAATCTTAATTTAGATCAATGGCTTGAATTTGAATGTCTCACTACATAAAATAGAATGTGCATTTTTTTAGGTTTTACTTTACCTGACATGTTTTGAAGTTCCAGTGCACTGTATTGTATTCAGCTTAAGTTAGCAGATCAGCGTAAAAAACATACTTTATCTGCCAGAGACAACCTGGACCTCAGCAGGTTGTATTTGTATCTTTGGTGTATTCTTGTATCTTTTGAAACAACATAAAATCATTCAGTGTTTTCAAGGCTTGGTGTGAACACTGAGCCTCTTGAATTAGTTGGGTCTTTTGGTACAGTAAATTAGAAATTATACATGGAACAGGTGATATTAGAAGCTATGCCTGCTTTTAGAGACTACAAAATTTTGTTAGAGATCCATCCCTGTTTGTACTTAATGTCTCCACTGTTACTAATGCAGATTACATAACTTTAAAAAAAAATTTAATACATCTTTGGGCAAAGTCCTAGGTTAAATTGTGCTTTCGTGTATCCACATGCAACCTCCATTGATTTCCTGGATCAGAGAGCAAAACCTGACCTGTAGGCCCTGAGGCTTTTTCGTCACAGGACCCAACCAGACAGAACCATAGCTTCTGCTTTTCTTTCATGTGAACAAACTCATCTCTGTCAGTCTCTTTCTCTTTCTGGGTCCAAAGAACAAAATGAATCAGAGTTGGCAGCTGTAATGAAGTACACATTAATTCTGTGTTTGGATTTGTGTTATGAAAGCAAGAATGTGCAGTTCATGGGTTTATTGTACTTGGATCACAGCATTTTGGATGTTAGCAGGCCCTCTCATGAGAAAGATGTCTTAAAACAGTTAAGGGAAGAACTTAAAAATCAGCATTCTACAGTATAGAAAAATGATAAATTAGGCATATCTATGTCAGGAGATTCTTAAAAGGGATCAGATCTACAGTCTGCAAAGTTGGTGTTGATGTGAGTGAGATTTTGCATTTCAGGAATTTATGCAGCACTGTATTACGGTGATACAATTGGGCACCTTTCATCACACTGCAAAGCAGCTCTTGAAAGCAAAGCTGAGAGACAGATGAGATTTTTGTCATGTCTCTTTTTCAGCTTTGTTGTGCAGTAATACAGAAGTGGTTTTGCTTCTGTGTCTTTGTGTAGAATTGATTGATTTGTGATGGGCTGTGGGAAGTGTTTCCCTGTCAAGGCAGAGATCTGTGTTCAGTCAGGTTTTGTTTGCAGTTTGTGTTGCTGCCTTCTCTGGGCTGGCAGACTGCTCCAGGGCTGCCTGGGCACTCCAGGGCACCAGAGGTCAATGGAGTACAAAGTCTGAAAAATCAGGCTTCATGTCGTTAAGGAGCAAGAATTACAGCTGAACATTTTGAATTGCAGCTTATTAATAAACCATCTTTTCATCTAAGAGGTTATAGAAGTTCCAGCTTGCTGCCTTGTGGAATGTTCTTTGGTTGGATGTGTGAACTCCTCAGGTTTTTTCTTTGGCTATAACTGCTGCAATACTTGCTTTGCATTCAGTTTGTATTTTGAGTGACCAAAGCTTTGCATAATGACTGCTGAGTTATCTCTCTGAACAAAACAAAACGTTTCAGCTGAGTAACCTGTGGAAAACAAGTACATAGTGAAATCCAACAGCTGGCTGTGACTGTCACCTCCTTAATTACTGTTCATAAAAGGGGCCTCAGGACTGACTCACCCTCTCATCTTTTGATGGCCAAAATAGAGGCTGCTGCCTGTGTGATACCTTCAGAGATAGAATAAGTACTGATCACTCATATCTCCTGTTGAAGCCCTAAATTTAATGACAGAGAAAAAGTCCTTTGAATTAAAAACCTAAAATGTGTTAAGAGTGGAGCATTACCATAAACATAATGTTGTGTACGGTACAGTGATCACTGCAATGAGAAAGCTGTTAAAGAAGAGTAGTGGAGCAAGTTATTGGCAGAGTGGTGCTTATTTTTACACCACTCTTTGCCATTGTTTTCAGGCTAGGAGCACTTGTCCTTTATTTCACAAAACTTGTGCATACCATAGTTCAAATGCTTTCATTGTGCTTTGCAACCAAGCACGAGTTCATTGGGTTTTATTAAAGACCTGTGTGCAGCTGTGCTGCCACAAGAAAGAGCACAGTGCCCTCTAGTTACAGTCCACTGGAACAGAGAAATCTGGGTAAACTTCTGTGT
The DNA here is from genome assembly GCA_013397095.1 of Sterrhoptilus dennistouni. Lineage (NCBI taxonomy): Eukaryota > Metazoa > Chordata > Aves > Passeriformes > Zosteropidae > Sterrhoptilus > Sterrhoptilus dennistouni. The sequence goes on from VWZU01019447.1 coordinate 908,670, forward strand.
CTTCTTACTGTAACATCACAAAATTGTCTCCTTTTTCTCAATGTGTCAAAAAAAAAAAGTCAGAAAAAGAATGCCAGGAAAACTGTGAGCAGAGCTCTGTGTTTAGAGATATTTTGACAGTGACTGAACATTGCCACACAAAAGCACATCTCACTGCTGTTGCTTTATTTTCTTTTACACGTTAGAATCTGTATTAGCACAGCCAATAGACAAATCACCTACTAATCAACTTTAGGCCCTGATGTGCTTGGAAAGGACTTAAAAGTAGCATCTGTAGCACACTTAATGAGGTAACACATTTTACTGCACACTGAGCACTCCCTTTGCCATTCCTCACATTGTCACTGTGAATAAACCTCCAGCCCAGGAGATGAGTGTGCACTCCCTGTGTCACACAGAGATCACAGCAGCCCTTGATACCTTCCCACCCTGGAAGGCTTTGGGTTGTTCTGCAGTTTCAGATCAAGTCTTAGGTTTCATTGGGTTTTTCCCTTTGCCCAGCAGGGCTGAGCTGTTGTCTCAGGCCCGTATGAACATGCTCTGTTTAATTATTTGGCTCTTGGTTTTTCCTGCTGATGTGAAATAATTATGAAACAGCTCCCTGCTAATGTGCTTTACGCACTTGTAAGAACAAATATTGACTTGGAGCCTGGTTCTTCTGGGGATTCAGTCAAGTACTGTCACAAATCTGTGGTCAGATGCACCTTAATCATGCACTGGCATTGATGTAAAGCAAATACGATATTCCTAAGAGCATATAGATATTATACAAATAAAATTCTGGGTTTTTTAGAATAGGATATCAGTAATAATGCTTTAAGTAACTAGAAATTAATTATTTTGTTGCTGTAAGCAGAATAAGAATAAGAATAGCAAATATGCATAGAAATAACTAAAGTTTTAATCATATATGCATGAGCCATCTGATTTGTTTTACATTTTCAGGGAGTGCTGTGTTGAATGGTTTTATTTTTGTGTTAAAATCTCTTTAAGGAGTTATTGTTCCTAGATGGAAAAATGGTAGAGCCTGTGACCTAAAAAGAGATTCAGGAGCATTTTAATTGATCCCCTTTCTTCAGTAAAGTAGAAGGTGATAAATAATTAGTCTTCCCTGAAGCATAATTAATAAGTTAGGCTTCTGATGAAACTTCATTTAAACAGTGTTTTGAAGCAGACTTTTATTTGTTGCATGTGTGCTTTCCCTAGTTACCTCAAGCTATAACTACCTTACCATCAGCTTATCACTAATTAAGCCAATTTATATGTTTTTAAAGGTCAGAAATAATGGCTCACAACATTCCGCTGAGGGATGAAGCATCCAGTCCTATGAGTCACTCTTTGGATGGTCAGTTTGACGTAAAATGATGAGAAGGATGCATAATTCCTGAACTAGGCTTTTTCTCCTCCTCCCAAAGCTGGTACTGTGTTTTGAGCCTTGTTTTTGTCTGTTTCTCCTCTTGAAAACAGGTAAAAGGTCAGATGATTCAGTAACACTGTATATAGGGAAAATAAGAGGCTTTTTTATTCCATTGTCATTCCTCATACTGATAAAAGACAACTTTTCTTTCTGGAAAAACTAGCTGAGCTGTCAGTGGTGCCTGTATGATCCCTGCTCTCTTTCATACAAGCAAATATATGGAAATATTTCAGACAACAGAATGTAAAAAGTAAGATTTTTTTTTCTGTTTAGAGCTAAAGGTGTTTTTTTCTAGAGAACCTGTTTCATTTTGCAGAAGTAATAAATACCACAGTCACAAATTTCTCAGTACCTTTATTTTTTCTGTTGAAAAACTAGGCAAATTAGAGTCTTTATGGAGAGAGTTTCGAAGACAGAAATTAACCCTGATTTTGGTTTTCTTCTCTTCAGAGGTTAAGAATGCTGTGAAGATTCCTGTGCTGGTTGGGTCTGGAGTGACTCTGGAGAATGTGAGGAATTACCTGGATGCAGATGCTCTAATAATTGGTTCATATTTCAAGAAAGAAGGATATTGGGCAAATCCTGTTGATCCTGACCGAGTCAAGCGATTCATGGAACACATCAGTAAACTGAGGGAATGAGTTTGTCAGCAAACACTGCTTGTGTGTGTTTGTAGAAATGCAGTATGGTATGTCCTAGGAAATTAAAGCACAAATCCATGGCCAAACAGCAAATAACACCAAATAAAAATGCACATCATCTCCATACCTAGCTGGGGAGCTTGGTGACATACTTCACAATAACCTGGTGCCCTGATGTTTGCTTCTAGGCAGCACATGGCTGTGGTGCTCAAAGCTACCATCAGTGCAAAGGCAGCTCCGAAATCTTGTGTGAGATGTTCTCTCCTGTAAGTGAAAGGCTTATAGAGTTGAAGAATTTTTAAAAAATGTTCGTCACAGGTGAGCTGAGTTCTGTTTTCCCTGTAAGTGTAATAGGGTGCCCTAAGTTTACAGCTAAAGGTGTTGTAAATTGGGCGAGTTAATTAGCCTTTCAATTTCTCCATCTGTAAAATGATGATAATAGCACCTACATCACACAGGGGCCATAAGACATAATGAATGAAAGAATGTACAGCACTTTCATCTCTCCAAATGAAGGGCTCTTTTAAAGTTCAAGATCATTATTTTTTCATTAGAATTATGCATTTATACAATTGCTACGTTTTTGTAATACCACACAAAAATTTAAGATAATTGGGGTATTGATTTACTTACAATACTTATTAGAGAATAAATGTAAATATTTAATTACATTTTAAGTAGATTTGGAATGTAGTCAAAATGCTTTTGCAAAAACTGGAAATTTTAATAAAAGTTTATTATTTTTCACCAAGCACCTGCAGCTTTGTAACTCTTAGTGATGTAAAAAACTTTCTTGGAATACAAGATATAATTACAATAGAAACCTTTCTACCAGAGCCACAAGTAAACAGGGATTTTTTTTATTATTATTTTTCATGCGAAATGTAGAGGAAAAATATTACAGTCTCACTGGGTATGTTTATAAGAGATTCCCCTCGAATTTGATCCTTTACCTCTAAGGAATCTTAAAACAACCCAAGGAATACTTGTTATGTCATGGCTGCACAAAATGTGGGCACATGTTTTCATTCCTTGGGACTGGGAGCTCAGTTTGTCCTCTGGGATTTCTCTTTTCCTTTGACATGTACACATCAGGCTTCTGCTGATGCCAATGAAATTTAAATTGTGGACTGCAAAGCGAGTGCACAACCATGGGGTTTGTGGCAGCTGGCAGAGCACCCATGCTTCTCTGAACAAGATACATCCTCCTTCCAAAGACAAAGATTTTCAAGATACTCAGTTTTGTTAACACAATGGTGATTCCAGAACATCACAGTATGACATTGTCTTCTCAGGTTTCTTCTTTCTGGACTGCTCTGTTTCCTGCATGACTTCCATCAAAAGCCACAAAATTTCTTTGGTGTGTTGACTTGATGGAAAAGAGGTTCTTTAAGCCCTGTGACAACCATGGTTTTTTCTCCCTTTTTCTTCTAAATGCACTGACACAGCTTTCAGTGCACAGAAATCCTTCCAGGTGCCTGGTTGTTGTGGCTGGCCTTACAGGAGTCAAGAGAATGATTCTAGCTGGAGCCTAACCCAGCTTGTACCAGCCACACTCAGGGGATGGGGAGGGGAGAATTGAGGTCATCTTCCTCAGCTCTCACTCCAGGCTGTCAGTAGAGGCAATGCAGAATTATTTAAGGATCATGAAGATGCTTTTTGAATTTGTATTCCACACAGCCACAGCATCTTTGCCAGGTAAAGCAATGATCTGGTTTAGTCTTACAATTCTTAACCTGAGTAATGAATGTTATTTTATGTCATCTGTATTGTGAAAAACACCACATTAAATTAAAATAAAGGTAAATTCACTTAGCAGTAATATCAGTCTATTTAAATCACTACATATGTTTGATCTTTGTGCATTTAGGACTGTTTTGTGTATGTTTCCATACAGCATTGCAGAGAAGACTTAGTGAAGGTTGTCCCAACAGGTATGCACTAACACAATTGTTACCAGGTTTGGAAGTAATTTTCACTAAATCTGTGAGCTTGAAAGGCTGATAGGCAAGCAGTGAGCACTGGTGCTCTAGTGCCACAGGAGTAAAAATCTTTAGTCAGCTGAAAACTACAACAGATACACTGATAAGGATTGTTCAGTGGTGATAGTTGTTTTCAAAGAAAACAACTTGTCACGTTCGAAGTCACATTCAGCACTATATGAGAAATTTGTGTTTGCCAGTGTGTTTCTTGAATTGATTTCTACTTATGTCCTAAAAACTCAGCAGTGGCTGAAACTCACGAGGGTTTTCATCTGAATAAAAGGAATGGATAAGTGAGAACTTCCTCAGTGCTGTATGCAAGGTCTAAAGGCAGTCCTGTTATACACAGTAGTTGTTTAAGACAGAGACCTCAATGAGTTGGTGTAATACTCATAATAACGCAGTGAATACTGTAGACAGTACTTTCCCTGCCAGGATTTCATGTAGCACAACACTGTAAGGAACACCAGCACTTCTGGAAAGAACAGGTCATAATTTGGGTCTGTATTGCTACATATAAAAGTTAAGTGCGGAATTTAGGGAACAGAAGTAAAGGAAAGCTGATTTTTAAGCCTGAAAATGTGACTGATCACCAGCTCTGTATCATTCTTCGTGCCAAAAGTATTTGTCTAGCAGCATTAAGCATCTGCTTGCCTGTTTCACACAGATGCTGTAAGTAGAATTTGACCTTTTGTTCAGCAAGTGTTTGAATATTTAACGTGACGATATTAAGTTGTCAGAAAGGCTGACTCTTATGGGAAGACTGTTCAATTTTTATAGAGCCCAAGTTAAAAGTACTTTGGAGCATGAACAACTTCAGAGCAGAACAAAGCAGCCAGTGCTAATGTGTAGAAACTCCAGAAGTAAATAACAGCTGTTCAAGAAGACTTCTATTAAATATGTATTAATTAACTTGAAGTGCATCACTTAAATATGTGAAGAGATTATCTTGTGTTAATTTACATTAAAACACACAGCACTTGTTAGCCTCATTACACCACCCTAAGTATATCCTAAGCTATCACCTCATCTTACATTGAGCGTTTTGTTGGGTGTTGATTGCTTTCGATTTGCCCTTTTAAAATGTCAGATAGTGGCCTCCATTTCTTGTTGGATCTCTTCTTTCTCTCAGGTTTTGCTCTTGCATAGTTGCAGTTCTTACTTGTGTCTGTTCTGTGCTGAGCAGAAAGAAAAATGACAATAGGTTGTGAAAATATAATAGCAATTGCCCACCTGAACTTCACAGGTGGGTCCTGCTGTTAACCTGTGAACCAGCAGAGAATGTAAGTCTCCATTTGTGTAGGAAAATTATTTTATATGAAGATTCAGCATCGTCTTTAGACCAGGAAAGATACATAGTGAAATGGAGTCTCTTTAGTGAAAGTATAGATGAATAAAACACGATACTAATAATAGTGGTCTAAATCAACCTATCAATCTTCATAAACTCTCATTCCATCCATAAAACAAATATTTTTAGGTGGACTTAAGTAAAAACCCATCTTTCTTTCTATTTTGCTGCTGAAAATATATAAACTTACAAGATTTTATTTAGTGTCATTTTAGCAGCTGATCCAGCTGCTGGGCTGTTCTTTCATCCATTATTTTGACTCCACAGACTCCCTGATCACAAGTTGGAGTCCAGTTGTTGTTTCTCACACCTATCCCAGCACACTCCTCACTAGGGGGAGACTGAGGAATGTGAGAACTCACAGCCAGGCCCTGGCAGAGCAGGAAGGGCAAATGAAACCAAAATATTTGGCTTTAGCAGAATATTGGACAAGTTGCTACATTGCATGGCTCTCCTGGGAGAGGTGAAGGGGGTGTTTGCTCTACTTTCAGGGTTTTTGCAGCCTCTTCAGTTAAGGCTTTGTGAATTTGCACCTAGGTTATGTTTCCAAGATTGTCTTTGCTGTATTTGTGCTTAGGGAGACATTTTTTCCTAAGTGAAAGCTGAATTTGCAAGGTAATTACGGTGATATGAGAAGTGCTGCCTGTAGAGAAATCCAGGCTTGGAATTCACAACCCTTTGGTTCAAGAGCAGATTTAGAAGCATGTATCTTCAAAAAAAAACCTTTAAAGGCGACTTAAGTTAAACCTTCACTTACTTTGCCCTGACATCCAGGCAGTGTTTGCTGTGCTGAGGAAGTTGAGTTTAGGGATAGAACTGACTGTTGGTTTTTTTCTTGTGCGATTACAGTGCTTATTTCTGTGACCTAAAGGATGTCTTTTTCAGAAAGGATGGAGAACTGGTCTGAGATACTGTTCTTGTGGGCTGAAGTGCCATGGTGTGTAGTAGAACTGACCACCCCTGCAGTGAAGATGTTTCTCCTAATGTCCAAAATGTTTTTCCTGATATCCAAACCTCTCCTGGTGCAGCCAAACTAAAAGACCAGGTGGTCTCTAGTGAAATCTTGAGAGCAGTAGATGCTTTTTTTTAATCTTTAAAAGCACAGATAATTAAAGGTAGAAAAAAGTCCTTCTGCAGTGCAAACAGGAAAGCCTTTCATATGAAGTAAAGGGGTTGCAGTTCACAGCATAATCTGTTTCTTTGCTTACAGTTAGAAGCTTTAGAAGCAGTAGAGCTAAGGAGAGCCTAAGATGTTTCTTGTTAAACACTTAAGGATAGGAAAAGATGTGTGAGGGTAATTATCTTGATTAAAAAATTTGATCATCTTAAATAGGTATTTTTCAAGGTGCTAAAAAGGGATTTTGCTGATTTGGGCTTAAACTACTACTCTCTATCTATGTTTAACTCCTCTCTTTCCTGTCACTCAAATTTTCATTGTTTCATGAAGTAAATTTCAGCCAGCAAATGTTAGCATTTCATAATTTCTTTCTTAAAAGGATATCACTCCTTTAAAAATGAGTAGTGAATGAATGAGAGATGTTCGTGAGTGGGACAGAGATGCTGTTTGGGGCATGGATTACTGGGTTACTGGGTGTTTGGTATATTAAAATGCAATTTCTCCCTCTACCCTGCCACCTGTGCAAAGGGAGATGGAATATTCAGTGTAGGGAGTAGGAGCTGCTGAATTGGTGGTTATTTAGGTCCTTTTTATTACTCAGTGAACAGCATTAAGTGTAAAAATATAAGTTAAGTGCAAAAAAAAAATTATACATGTAAATTTGGCCTGATCTGAAACCAAGTGTTCAGGATAGTAGTTGAACTCAGAATTGTTTGCCTTTGTGCCTGGTCACTGTGTTAGGTGTGCTATGTCATATTGCTTCAGAAATCGTGTTTCATACAAATCTAGGAGGAATCCCAAATTCAGCAGTAAACAAAGATGAAGAGGAAGGCAGCACAATAAGGGCAAGAAAAGATGCTTAAGTTTCCTGCAGTTTCTGCCTCATTGTTTATTCCAGCTTCCTGTTTTTTCAGTCTGCTTCTCAAGCCTTTCTTGTGCATATACACAGATTATAGTATGCACAAGAATAAGCTGAAGGCAGAAACTGACTTAATGAAGACATTCTTGTGAGAGAGAAAAGATTTTGTTGTCCACAGATGCGCAAAGAAAAACAGAAAAGCAGCTGCCCTTAGAAATGGAGTAAAAGTAGAGCTGAGTGCCACGTCAGGATGCTTTACTCAAAATCTGGTGTGTTGCAAGTCTTTGAGAGCTGCTGTACTGTTGTGCAGGGATGTAACCAAGAGGTGAAACAAGAAGCTTCTGTAAGTCTCATGTCTTAGATACTGTCCTGAGCAGTGCTGACTCTTTTCCAGTTTTCAGATGGCAAATAAGGACAAAAGGAAATAGCTTTCATAACTCTGATATGGATGAGCTATTAATAATCAGTTTTGTGTCAAAAACTTCTCTTTCCTTAAGACCAAGCTATAGAGATAGTCATGTGCTGTCATCTTCCTCCTCAGAGGAGGGTTCTGAAGGGCAGAGGTCCTCAGCTCACTAGTTCCCATCTCTGTGGGAAAATAATTTGTCTTTTCTGAAACCTTTGAGGGCAGGGACAGTATAAATGTGGTGGAAAAAAATTGTGTGGCAAGTTGGGTGGGGAGGTGAGGTGAAGTGGAGCTGAGATAGAGCAATGAAGTGAAGGCTTCAGGTCACTTGGCCTGCAGAGTTAAGGAAATAGGGATGTTGGTTAGCAGCAATTAGTAAATTTAAGGAATATCTGCACTACACCCACAAGGCTGTGAGCACTGGTATCTGGGTGAATTGGGCTGGTTTATTCTACTCCTTGTGTTATTTGTTTATCAGCTGAAGCATTTATGAGAGCAAATGCAGCTGGTGGCATTTGGGCTGTGGAAATTATAGTTTGTAATATTCTTCTAACAGTAATTTGAGAGTTTAAAGAATTCTATAACTAATATTTCAGTCATGCACTGAAAACCTTCAAGTTTTAGGATTTTTTTTTCTCTACCTTTATCAAATAGCAAAGAAATCTATAGGGTTCCTCTGAATTACTAACCATGGCTGCAGCAGCATACCTGGCGAAATGGATCAGTGGTCCAGTCTGCTTTGACAATTCCTATATAACCAAATATAGGAGGAAGAGAAGAAGAAATTTGTAGGGCTGGTAGTGGCTTATATTTTTCAATAATTTATCAAGATTCGAGAGCACAGATTTCCTTTGGGAAATATTAGTTCTAAGGTTTACAAAGTGCCTCAGTTGTAAATACCCATAAAAATGACAATTTGGTAGGTCGTATTTATTCTTAAGCGGGTCAAAGGACATTAGCGTATTCCTACTGTATAAATCTGTCAAGTACAGAATTTCTTTATGCTCCCAAATCACAAAAGCACCTCTTACAGTCAAGGAGAAAGCATCACATTATTGCCAATCAAGGACAACAAGCAAGAATATTGATCTCTACCCAATAACTTTTGCCCTGCTCACTAAGTTTTTATTACTGAAGCTGGACACATCAAGAGATTGGATTTAATATATACATATAGTGCTGATTTATTACAGGAGGAGAAATATGACCTGGCCTTACTTCTGGCTCAGTATTTTAACACTTATTTTATTCCTTGCATGGAAGCTTTTTCTACATCAAAGTGTAAGTCTTCTAGCTAGCCCTGGATGGACACAAATCTTCAGCTCGCAGAGGTACACTGATCTATGGGTGTACCAGCATCCTGCTTTTGGTGGCTTTAGAGTCTTGAGTCTTGATTTTAGGAGTTTATGTATGTGAAAGTCTGTATAGGGGGATTGCTAATTCAGAGAGATATAACTAAAGCTTGGGGAGAGAGATGAAGGGAAATTGAAGGGCATGTGGGCACCAAAGGTCTGGGTGCTGCTTGCTGAGCCTGGTGTGAAGATGTGTTGGCTTTCTGTTCATCTGTGGAACTGTGCATGTAAACCCCTTCATATACAGGCTGTTTAGCAGTCACAGGTATTGGAATGAAGCAGAGGGCCAACATAATGCATCTTGGTCTCCTGTTGGTTAAACTTCATATTTTTTGGTCATTTTTGATTGATCACTGCAGAGGATTTGGCCTGTTCCACAAACACAGCATCTTTGAACTGTCCACAGTGATAACCACAGCTTAACGTAGGGGTAGGATTGATTAATCAGCTGCTTTTTAGAAGAGAAGGGCATCTACAAAACTGAATGGAGAGTTCTTCACCACAGAATTACAGAACAGTGGACATTGGAAGGAGCATCTGTTCTGACCCACCTTCTCAGAACACAGTCAGTGAGATCAGGTTGCTCAGGATCTTGTCAGAATGCAAAGATAGTGTTAACACAACCTCTCTGGGTAACCTGTTCCAGTATTTCAGTGGTCAAGGGTAAGCTACTGAGTTAACAATACAGGCCATGTAAGTCAGCAGGACCAGGTATCTGTTTATTTTGCATCCCAGAGAGCATCCAACTCCCTGTGTGATTATAAGCCCTGCTGGCTTTTTACCTGTCTAGGCAAAAGATACGAATTTTGCTTGCACTTTGGCCCTTCAAGAGCTGGTCAGCCCTTTCACAGAATAAATGCATGCAGAAGTAGATGATGGATTTGCTGCTCATGTTCATAATGCTGTGGAGAGAGCTGGAGAGGCCAGACCCTACTCTCCATCAGTTCCTGACAGAGCAGGCAGAGGGACACATTCTGAATTTTTCCAGACATGTCCTTCCCACACCAGACATTTTATCAACAGGTTATGTGTTTGTCAGGATTTCCAGATGTCAAGTAACCTCAGCCTTTTCTCAGCACACGAGCAAATCTTGCCGTGTCTGTAGAGCAAACCTGACACTCCCTGGAAGTGCCCCTGCACGTGGTGTGCACACTCCCTTTGCATCTGATGGGGCTGGGGGTCCTGTGCCTGTGCCCTCCTGTGGATTTCCACAAACGCAACCAATTGAATGTGACCCAAACATTTTGCATTAACTCTGCGTGTTCAGACCATGTGTGCAGCACATGTACCACTGGGCTGGTGGTGCTTTGAGGGTTGGACACTGTGCTTCTACCACACAGCTCCTGGGGATGTATTTGAGTGCAGGAAGAGTGCAGAACAGGATCATGGCACAATCAGAAATCATGGTTTTTACTGGGAAGCCCTAGGAAGAATTGTGCCCTAGGAAGAAGCTGATTTTTCAGGTTCTTCAGCCTCCTGATTTGTTACAGGTAATTGTGTAGTCAGCCTTACTCTGCCTTCAGGGTGCTTTCCTATGGCATAGATTTCAGAAGGAACTGAGAAGGCTTTTGATTTTGCATCTGTGTGTCTTAACTAAAGTGTAATTTCTTCACCAAAGGGAATTCAAACCAGAAAGGAGAGTGAACAATGTGGAGTTGAGATGGAAATATGACCCAGGGTATGCATTGTCTACTTTAAGTGTCAGGTGAAAATGCTGAGTTCTGCCAGCTGCCGTTAAAATCACTTCTCAGGATCAAGCCTAGAATGAGAAAGTGACAATGACTTCCATGTCACCTTTTCAGGTAAATACAGAAAGCTGTAGTTGCCAGAGCAGTGATGAATCATGATTTCCTTCCATCCAAAGAGCCTTGGGCTTTTTCCTCTTTCAAACATTTAACTTATTTGCAGGGCTGACAGAAAAGCAGTAGATTTTTTTTTCCCAAATATCCATTTGCCTTTCCATTTATCTACTTTGATCTAAAATATAGAACCTGATAGATGCCCTAGGTAAATCAAACATTTTCTGTCTGCCAAAACGGTTTTGCAAATGCTTATTTCATGCCATTACCATTTTTCTGTTTCTAGCAGTAAATCAAAAAGTATCAGCCATTCATCCACTTTAAAAGTAATGCCTTTCCTTTGCATAATTACACATACCCAGTGGAGATCTGTGTGCACAGTAAATCTATTCCTTTAAAAGGTTTCGCCTTAAGTACCACAGTGACATAAATTGGTGAAGCGCAAATTTATTTATTTAAAAGGTTTATTCTTTTAACTGGTGCAGTAACTGTTATACATCCATTGTTTGGTTTGGGTGGGGAGGGCTTTTATTAATGTATCAGATTTAATTTCACAGCAGATGTTTATGTAGAAAGGTCTCACTCCTTACAGGACTTTAAGCAATTGATATGCGTGTGTAATTTATTCTCATTACAGGTTTATTCTTAACTGGTGTTCAGGGGGTCTTCACTGTATTTCTAGTAGATCCTTGAGAATTAAATAGTTTAACGAATGTAATGAGCAAGCCTGAAAGAACTACACAGAAAGCAGAATATGGATTTGGGTATTACCACTCCAAATTTGCCAATAACCTAAGTGCGGTATTAAGAGGGAGTGAGAAATTGCCAAAAATAAGTGTCTTCAAGTAATAAATGCCCTGTGTGGTATTTTGGCAAAGCAAGGATTTAAAAAATGGATCTTTTCATCATTCTCATGTAAACTTGCTCATCTTTGTAAGTCATGCTTGTAGCTCTCAGGGGTGTCAAATCTAAAGCAGACAAGCCCAGCTGGTGGAAGCCTGGGAGTGAAATGATGAATTTGAATTTTTTAGCAGATCTGAGTTTATTTTTAGGCTTTATAGAATTATGTTTCATTTCCCTGTGAGTGAAATTGTAGGAAGTAGCTTAGAAGAAAAACAAATTAAGAAACTTCACCAGAACAGCAAAAAATAGCAAAACACTGGACCCCAACTACAGTTGAGCACAACATATCCTGATTGCATTTGAAATTGTGGCTACAGTTTAGTCCTGCAAATATTTACATACATGTTCAGTTTAATGCGGTTGAGAACTCTTGAAACAAGCAGTAAGTCTGAAAAGACAGCAGACTGCAGGCTAGGTTATGGCATGGGGAACTGAACAAAATTTCTAATATGATTATATTTTCTGTCTATATGTTTTCCATGGTGCTGAATGTGGGAGAAAAATTCCAGGTGTCTGGATTTTGTCACGTTATGCAGTAAAAGAAGTGTAGAAACATTTTGGGGGAGAGTTCATAGGAAGGTTTTGGGTCTGGAATCTTGTTTGGTTAGTGAAGATAATTACATTAACACACAATCAACATATTCAACCCTATGATTTCACAGTATCCATTTTTTGCTGGCATTACAGAACTGTCAACTCTTTCCTACAGTTAAAAAAGAAAAGCTGCATTAGTATCCAAAGCAAGTCTGGGAAAATGCCACGGACTGGGATAAGGAGATGCATATGATAGTTACAGATCTGGCAAGGGCTGGGTTTTTGCAGGAAGTTTATTACATGCAGCTACACATTCCATGTCACTGTTTTGAGATTTTGTTTTAAGTGAATTTGGCTTTTTGGGGTCTCTTCTAGTACATGAAGTAGATTGGATAAGGCCAACTACCCTTTTTTATCAGAATTAATGGTGATGCTCCCGTGTGGCTTTGCCTGTGATAGAAAGTGAATTAGTAAGTGACAAAGATGCCTCTTTGAATCCCATGTCCTAGAATGTGCTCCTGGGACTGCAGCCTTCGCCACTGAAACAGCCTCCCTTCTGTTCTGCAGTTGGGAACCAAAGGAGCCACCTTAAAGGGTGAGAGAATACCTCAGCTTCCAAACTGGCTCAATCTTTGTCTTCCCATGCTGTTTGCATCGATGCTAATCAATGTTAATTATGGTAGTGGGGCTTGTGATGTACTCATTATAAAAGCCATCCTATTTTTCTGTGTTTGTACAGTCTGTCACACAATAGAGCCCTGATTGGGGTTCCCTAGATGCTACAAATAGTAATACAATTTGTTGTAATAATGAATATATGGTTCATGGTGTAAGACTACCAAACTCAGTTCATAGAGCTTGAAAGCATCACTTGATAATTCTGTTTGCTGTTACCACTGACTGTAGCATTCTGGATGTGTCTTGATAGTTGTGGTCTCAGCAGCAAACCAGTTAAGTTTTTGTTCGTGTTTCAATAGGTGTTACTTTTTAAATTTGCATTTGAGGGGTTTTGGTGTATATATATGTTTGAAGTTAGCTGTGCTTAAAACTCTTCTGACTCAGCATCCTCACTGTGCCTCACCACCACTCCATGCCTGCACTGGGAGCTGGTGGGTGCTGAAGGATGGGGTACCAGGGTGTTTCATTCCCAGGCTGAAGGTAAGAGGTGCAAGAGTAGGAAGGTGCTTTGTCCCAGGTGCTGAGCAGCTGCTGGGTGTAGTTTGCAACAAGGATTCCCAGCTCCTGCAGGGGCTTGAGTGGGTGGAAGCCCAGAGCTGGGAGCTGATGCCTTCCTTCCTCCCAAAGCTTCAGCCTCCTCCTCTTTCTCTCAGAACTGACACCCAGGAGGTGCAGTCTCCTGTGATGAGTTTGCTTCAGTCCTACTGTTATCCTCACTGGAAATTTCAGCACCATTGTTTATATTAATTAATTAATTTGTATAAATAACTACAATTCATCATTCATCCCCTCACTCTGCACTACTTTTGTGAGTTTTGATGACTTACACAGACGCTTTTTTTTTTTTTTTAGTGAAAGTTTTCAACTTCAGTGTTATTGCTTGTTACCTGGTTTGTTATGGATACTGGTTTTTTAATTCTCACCAGACTGCATGCTTGAATTTTAGTTGCCTATGTGCAGTTTAGGTATGTGATTATCTGCCTGACACTAGTTTTCTGCTAGAGTGATGACCAAGCCTGTGTAAAAAATATTTTAAATAGTTTAGATGTTACATTACCTCTCTTGTGTGTGTATGTTGTTTTAAGAGGAATTCAAGTCAGTGGAGAGCTGCTTCTGTGTCTGTAATTAATTTAAAATATTTATTATAGCAGCTAGATTTTTTTCCCTGTTAAGGGTGCTTTGCTGAAATTTCATGATCTACAGCACACCCTAGTGATATCTGGAAATCATGAAGTTACACCCAGTGAATTTTATTTCCTTTGTGGTGAAGCACATCTTAGGACTCCAATACAAAAAGTCCGGGAAAGTAAATGCCTAAATGCCTTTGTATCCAACATAGGAAGTGGGTTTATAAAACAAAAAACAGCCTTAGAAACTGAGACTACAGGCTAGTCCTCTGTAAAAAGAACATCTGTATAATGAGTTCATCTAGCTTGCAATCTATAATGTTTGACATGTTTAACAACATGGGGGAAAGCAGCCCAAGGTTATGTGAGAAGAGAGAAATATCTCTTGGGTTCCCATTTAGACTCGAGAGAGCAACTAGATATAAATAAAAGCATTGTGGAAGAAACCTGCAGGTAAATTTCATAGGCCAGAAGCACAAATGATAATTTACTCTTATTTACCCCCTTATGATCATTTACTCTCTTATGATCATTTACTCTCTTATTTAGAACATTTAAATTTATGCTATGTATTAAATTCCTCCTTTTACAGGATGTTAGGTCACTTGATTTTTCAGGTGGTGGTACCTTTATTTAGTTTTGAGTGGCCATCAGGCTCCATATGATCCTACGGAGTTGTGTGCACCATCCTAACTTTTTAGGCTATCGTCTGCTCAGTTTTTCCTGGATTTCTGTATTTCAGTCATTTATTTTCTTCTTTTTTGTCTAAACACACAGACTGTTAAGGGGTTTGAATTGGCTGCTGTTGACCCCATGATGGGATGGGAGGAGAAAGAAGGTTTGAGAAGGAATCTGACAAAGAGGTGTAATTAGGTAGTCAAGAAGGAAGGCAAATATTTATCAGAGGTGAAATCAAATAGGTGAAATGTGGATGACACTGAAAGAAAGTGAAAGCAATATGAGCTCCAGCTTGGCTCAGCTGGAAGATCTGATCCCATATCTCTGTTTCATGTACAGAGCATTCCTTGTCTATGTCAGGCAAAGCTGAATATGGGGTCCTGCTTTCTGGTTCTCTCACGCCTGAGAAATCTGTAATACTTTAGGGAGAGACAGGGTTCCTCTCAGACCTCTGCATTTCACTCCTGTCAGGTAAGCCAAACAATAATGGAAATGAGTATTTTGTTTTATGTAAATAAAAACAAAAAGTTTGCAATGATTTATGGTATTTATTTAAATGACATGCAAATTACTTCGTGAAACTTAGGGGGGAAAGCAGCACAACTGAAACAGCACAATTGTTTCTGAGAACATTCATTTCAAATCCACATACAATATTTCATTCATGCTTAATTATTTCCCCAATGCTAGTCTAAGCATTACTAGTTTCCTTTGTCTTTTTGCTTTGGCATGCAGCGTGATTAGCAAAACTGCTTGTGCTCTACCAACTCCTGCACATATGGGGTTTAGCCTCATTGTTCAGGGGGTGGAGCAACAAGCAATATGAACACTCACGCTGCCAAATTTGGCACACGTGAGCCCTCCAAAGTATACAGATATCACCCGTTTCATTTAAATCCCTGTCTATATTTTGCATTGCCACTATAATGGCAACTCCATTGTCTGGGTGTATTATTGGAAGCAGCTTTTCTCCCATTGTTTGTGCACTGTAATCCTGGAGGTTTCTGTAGTCCTCGTGAGCAGATTACGTGAAAGAAATCACTTAGCTCGCAGTGAACCTGCTGCCAAAGGAATGGGCCATGACTAAAGCATGAGACCTGTGATCTCCCTGAAGAAAATCTCTTCAGTAGATTGCATAATTTCTTGCTGTTGTGAGATTCTGTTCTCAGATTTGGAGTCGGTATTTCCTTTTGTCACGTCTGAGGCATGATGGGAATATCTGAATAAAAAAGGGTGATGATGCTGGCTGTGGATGTGTACCCTAACAATATTTTATACTTATCTCAAATACTAGCAAAGAGACACTGCTACTGCTTGTCAGAAATTTAGGACAGTTGTTTATTCTAACTGCAGCAAAGTCTTGGCCTTTTATGCTTCTGTGGTATTGATTGAATTGGCACATCCTGCTGTGAGTCTTTCCAACAGACTTTGAAAACTTAATGCTTGTCTGCTTAGGGAAGAATAAAGAATTTCCTGAAACTTATTGTAGAGAAAGAGCCGCCCAGTTCTTTCCCTTTCTAGCATTCAGTCACCTGCCTGTGCAGTGCCCTCTCCTCTGTGGCACTTGCCTTGTATATACACACAGTGTTTCCATAAAGCCATTCAGCATTAGCTGTTCTGTACAAATTATGCCCATTACTCATTTTGCATTGCATTATTTTACTCCTGACACAGTCATTTGTGACATTTTTAAAGCAGTGGCTCCCAAAATGAGGGCTGCAGAAAGCCAGCAAAAGGTCCCTTTGTAGTTTGCAAAGTTTCCTTGTGTTTTCCAAAGTTCATTTTGTTTCCAAAGTCTAGCTCATGTTAGAGGACAATATCAATGTTATATAAACACTGCTACTCCTCATCCACCTTAGGTCTTCAGAGAACCCTGTTGCAGCCACATAGGCATTATGTGATCCCACAGGGTGACACCTTTGTGCTTGCATGTGACACTGAGGGGTGACCCAGGAGAACAGTATTAAAATCTGCTAAACTCTGTAAGTCTGAAAATCCCATTTTAACTTAATTTGAGTATTTGCAGTGACTTCTGGAAGCTTCAAATCTGGTCCATCATTGTAGAGAGTGATTCAAATTCACCTTTTCATCTTTTTGCCTCCAACTTACCAAGATCAAAGAAAATCAGGTAATGCAATCTGTACAAGCTGGCCTCTTTCACTTTAGTACCCAGCTGCCTGCCACTTCCCCTCCTGCCTGCCACATTATCAGAAACTCATATCCAGGAATGCTGGAGAGAATGATTCTCTGTTCCTTTAGAAAACTCATTCAGCACCTCTGGAGTGGGTGTAAGGTTGGAAGTCAAGGCAGCCAAAGACCCTTGGCTGTGAAGTCAGCTTTTTTGGGACTGAAATCAGCTCCTTTGCACTTTCAGTATGTCTCCAAAGTAATGTGTGTTGGGGGCCAGAATTACACACAGCTGGACACTTAGTGTTCCCAGACTCCAGAAGCACCAGCACACATCTCTCACACCACAGAATAGTACCAAGCATAGAAATGTATTGCTGATGTTACTCCAGACACCTTCAAATGTCATCCATCCTTGATACTCAAATGTGTTGTTCCTTAACTGAATGTACAGTAGACATTTTAGATCTGATTTTTACATTTATCTACTTCATGTATGTCATTAATTAGAGTCTTGACAAAACCTCAGGTGCACTATTTTAGACATACTCTGCAAAAAGAGTGGCTGCAGGAGATGGGGATTTTTTTAGCTCCTCTCTGGGAACCTTTGCTAGCTCTTCTCTGCTATTTTATGTAGCTATTTTTTAAGCAGCTTTTTATTTCCACATCAGTGTTCGTCCATGCTATAACCTATAAACATGTAAGCTAATTTCAGGACACTGACTTTTACATTCAGATTACTGTAGCTTTTTTCTGAAAAGGTCACAAAATGACTATACCAGTAAACACAATTAGTGAATTAGGTTGCTGAGGAAGTAAAAAACCAGCATAAATGACTACTGTAAAAGAGGCTAAAAGAGCAGCAGATAGGTTATTCCATTTGCAGGTAAGAGCATGCCTAAAGTACCTTTAGCAGCTTGCTTGGATAGTGCTAGCTAGCAATGTGTGCTCTGTTCCAAAGCACCAGCCTATATTTTTGGATCATCTTTCAAGACTGAGATGATATAAGGCAATTAATAGTGTTTTGTGACCTTCTGCACCAGTAGTCCATCTTTTTGGCATTGAAACTGATTTTGCCCAACTTGGCATTTTATCACCTGAGAGTACATGGGGAGATCAAAGAGACACCTTTTACAGCAGCAGTGGAATGATTTAGTTCTTCACACTGTTCTTCAAATTCACCGTTTCTTACAAGCTGATGAGGCAAACCTCTTCTTTGCTTAATATCACATAAGGTACATTGAAAGGCTGTGAAGAGGCAGATGTTCTATAGCTTCACTTCATATGCAAAAACCTGTTATTCTTTATTTGCATTCAATTAGAAGTCAGACCCCAACGAATATCTAATGTAGGAAATGGGGAAAAGATTTGCCATCAAGCATATGCTTTGCTAGTAGTGGATCTCAGTAACCTGCTATTGTGTCTTCCTGCAGTGATTTGGTCATTTCTACTGCACTATTTACACCTTCCAGCTCAGGGGTACAGAGTGTTAATAGGTGACAACTGGAGTTATGTTCCTGCACTCAGAAATGTTGCCTTTTCTCCTTCCTTTTAAAAAGCCATTTTGCAGTTGCAAATTTCCCTTACTAAGTAGCTGTGTTTAAGGATTTAAATGCTGTAGCATTACTTCCATATTCATTTTCTTTTTTGATAGAGTAGTGCCTTGTTTGATCCTGTGAAGGCTTGCGATTCTCCTGGCAATCCTGAGTATATTGTGAGGAGCTCAGAAGTTATAAAACTGTTGTGTTGTCAAGAAGGGAAGGTTCAAATGATCACTGTAATATGAAGCAGAAGTGGCAGACTCTTCCAGAACAGCTGCTGTGATTGCTGTGACCCTGTATTAGCACACATGCCAGGGTATTACAGTACCTAGGGAGAGATGGAAGCTGGAGGGGGCGACATCAGAGAGAGGGATAAGCAAAGCAGCTTTTCATCACTGCAGCACAGTGTTTTCCAGACTTTGGGGGGAAATTACAGGAATCTCATACCTTCCTAAACTGGGATGTGATTAGAAACTTGCTTTGTTACATCTTCCATCCTCTTTCTTCTCCACTCCCACCACATGTTCTGGAGAACACATGACATTTCTTCCTTTTTCCTCTCCTCCCTTTGCTTTGATCTAACATTGTAAATTCAACCATCCTCACCCATATCTAAGCAATGCATTGACACAAAAGGAAAACCTTGAGAGTATTTTTAGGTGCTTTGCAAACTTAGACAAACATCAATATTACTTCATGCATGCCTCAAGCTTGGAATGATTGTTTTGTCCTGCCATTGTGATAATAAAAAATAAAAGATTTTAAGGGGAAAAAAAAAGGTGCAACTTGATGAAATTATGAAACTAATTCTGTCACATACAGTTGCCTAATCCTCATGTTTTCTCTGGGATTCTCTGTCAGAATAAAATGTAGAGAAACAAACGGTTTTTTCTGTGCAACAAGATTAAGTGTCTCATCTTGAAAAAAAATAGGACTCTGTCAGGGTTTCCTGTGAAGGTAATAGGTGTTTCAGATAACTGGATCAGTTGTCTCTGGGCAGTTTCTCCAGACTGAGCCTGCTTCTGATGAGCATTTTCTCAAGATGCAGTAAAGGACAGGCTGAAAGCCAGAATGAATCATTGTTTTGGTAGCAACAGCCCATCTGCAACTGAAATAATTTGTGGTGCCCCTTGGCCTATCTCTTAGTATGTCAAAAGCTGTGCAAACATGAGGCCGAGGACAGACTGAAGGGGCTTGGAGTCATTTTGGGTTCTGCTGTATGTTAGGGAAGCCCTTGACAGAAATCTGCCAAGTGGCTCATCAGACCAGAATGCCAGTGCACCACTGCTGTGGTTGATTTCTGATGCCTGGTTTTGACACATAATGAGGAATTTTGCGGGGGTGAAAAGGAAAGTGGTTTTTATCTTGATTTTTAAAAGCATGGAGAGCCTAGTAACCTGAAGAGGAAAAATATATAAAACATCCTGATACAGGAAATGAAATAGTGAATCAATGCTGATAAAAGGGATGAGGGAAGAGCAATGACATCTAGTATTTATGAAGAGCCCAGCTCACTGCAGTGAACACGGAATCACAGAATGGGTCAGGTTGGAAGGGAACACAGTGGGTTAGTCATCTAGCTCAAGCAGGGACATCCCACAGCATGGGACCCAGGATTGTGTCCAGACACTTCTGGAGTATCCCCAGTGAGGGAGACTCCACACCCTCCCTGGGCAGCCTGTTCTGTGCCCAGTCACTGCACAGCAAAATTCTTCCTCATGTTCAGGTGGAACTTCCTGAGCATCAGTTCCTGCCTGTTCCTCTTGTCCCATTGCTGAGCCCCGGGAGCAGGGCCTGGCCCATGTTCTGACACCTCCCTTTGGACACGGGCAGACAGGGATGAGGTCCCTTCTCAGTCATTTCTTCTCTAGGCTGAGCAGGCCCGGTTCCCTCAGCCTGTCCTCCTGAGAGAGATGCTCCAGTCCCTAAATATAGAGAATACAGTGAGATTATTGACAGGATCAGATGTGCAGCAGGCCTGCTTTAAACTGCTCTCACTCCACCAGCTCCTAGAACTAAAAGCCCATGAAGGTCTGTACCCGGAGCAAAGCTGTCCCTGCTGGTGCTGAGGAGGCTCTTCCCGACCTGCAGGTGGGGAGCTGCGGGTTTTCCAGAGCCATGAGAGGAGCTCCGGGCTCTCCCCACATTCCCCAGAGC
>VWZU01019451.1:1393-24894 GCA_013397095.1 Sterrhoptilus dennistouni
AGAGGCTCCAAGTCAGAAATACAATTTAATAAGAAGAAAGGAAAAAAGAGTAAGATAAAATAAAATAAATGCAATAATACAAAAGACCACTGACAGAGTCAGAACACAACCTGAGCAGGGTGGTGGGAGCAGTCCAGGTGAGGGGTTCTTCCTGAAGCAGTGATCCTGTAGAAAGGTCTGGTCCTCTGGGAATCCAGTGGGTCAGGGCAGCTTGTCCTGTCCCAAATCCCAGATCATATCCAAGTGAGAATGCTTGGCTCCTCCCCCTGGGTGGAGCATCGCACAATGGGATGATGAATCGTGAAGTTGGTCCTTGATGGCCCATTAAACAGAGAGAGCTCCTGGAGGGAGTTCCCTGTGAGTCCTGGGCAAGGCATTGATGGGCCATGAGCAGAAGAGCCCAAAGGAGGGGCCTGGGAAAAAACTGCCCCACCTGGTTCCAACAGTTCATGAAGATGGTGATGGAACAAATACTTTGTGTACATCCTACACTGCAGCCCAGGACACAGTCTGTGCCTGAAACTGCCGAGCTGAGCCCGAGCTTGCCAGCCCTCAGACCTGCAACTGAGGTGTCCCATGGCTGCTCCCTGAGATGGAAAGATGGGGTTTATCCCTGTAGTCGTTTGAGGGCTCACTAGAATTATTTACTCTTTCTTCTGCTGTGAGGTAGGATTAGGAGAAAAGCGAAGCAGGCTCAAAACTTGAAAGGGTATAAAGAACAGGTTTATTAACAAAACTACAAGAGAGAAAAAAAAATAATAAGAATCAGAATGAAACCTTCAAAACACTTCCCCACAACTTTCCCTTCTCAGTGACAACGTATGGAGACAAAACTTGGAGCCTTTGCTCAGGAAAGCTGCTCTGGGGCAGAGGGGGAATTCAGATTCCCACCAGTGTCATCAACTTCAATATCTCCACCAACCAGCAAGAAGGAAACACAAGCTTTCCTAGGTGCCATAGGCTTTTGGAGAATGCACATTCCCGAATACAACCAGATTGTGAGCCCTCTCTACCTGGTCACCCGCAAGAAGAATTTCCTGGGATTTTCCCCAGTTTTTAACTTGTGTTTTCACAGAGACGTGTCACCTTTCTAGTGGCTTCACCAGTTGTCAATATTCAAACCTAGTCACTGATTTGTTTAGTTGTAGCTTTCTTGGAAAAATCATTTCTGTGCAAAACCAGCACATTCCCACAGTGTGGATGTCCTTCCAGGATGTCCTTCTTTGCCAGCGTGTGGTCAGTGTAGCACTGGGTGTTTAGGAGATGAACCTGAAATTCATCTGATTAAGGTGAAACACCCATTTAGGAATCATTAAATTTGCGTGAGAATAAGACACAAACTCAGTTTCAGGGATGTTGGGCCATCCAGGTCAAGGATTTTCCCTGCTGTCGAGGGCTGGTGGTTGAGTTAAACCTCAGCCCAGACGTCCTGCAGTGTCACCTTTCTAGTGGCTTCACCAGTTGTCAATATTCAAACCTAGTCACTGATTTGTTTAGTTGTAGCTTTCTTGGAAAAATCATTTCTGTGCAAAACCAGCACATTCCCACAGTGTGGATGTCCTTCCAGGATGTCCTTCTTTGCCAGCGTGTGGTCAGTGTAGCACTGGGTGTTTAGGAGATGAACCTGAAATTCATCTGATTAAGGTGAAACACCCATTTAGGAATCATTAAATTTGAGTGAGAATAAGACACAAACTCAGTTTCAGGGATGTTGGGCCATCCAGGTCAAGGATTTTCCCTGCTGTCGAGGGCTGGTGGTTGAGTTAAACCTCAGCCCAGACGTCCTGCAGTGTCACCTTTCTAGTGGCTTCACCAGTTGTCAATATTCAAACCTAGTCACCGATTAGTTTTGTTATAACTTTCTTGGAAAAATCATTTCCATGCAAAACCAGCACATTCCCACAGTGTGGATGTCCTTCTTTGCCAACGTGTGGTCAGTGTAGCACAGGGTGTTGAGGAGATGAACCTGAAATTTATCTGATTCAAGTGAAACAACCACTTAGGAATCATTAAATTTTAGTGAGAATAAGATACAAACTCGGTTTCAGGGATGTTGGGCCATCCAGGTCAAGGATTTTCCCTGCTGTCGAGGGCTGGTGGTTGAGTTAAACCTCAGCCCAGACATCCTGCAGTGATGGATGGAAACTGAACACCATCCATAGATTGGACCAGACACACCTGCCCCATGGGTCTGTCCTGAGTGGCAGCCAGACCCTGCAGCAGCTTTCCTCTTCTTATAAATACATACAAATATTATAAAGATGGCTTTTTGCAAATATTAAGATGAATGCTATATGTATAATGTTAAAATAATTTTGCTTTTATTTCTGCTATTGACAGAACTTAGACATAGTAGTATTGACGATTGATGGAGAGATGGGAAGAACTGATTCGGTGATGAAAATTTGATTTTACTCAGGTTTTCCAAAAGCTTATATGCAATTTCAGGAAGGTTAATAATTTCCACTACAACAATCAGGTTAAAAGATCATACAAACAACTTATACATTTTACAAAACCTTTCTTGCAGGGAGTTGATTGAACCTCTCCTCTTCCCCTGACCAGATTTAATCCCACTTTCTGTAATCTTCAGAGCTCTGTTTGTTCCTGCCATGGCATCAAACCAGTCATGATAATTAAGTCAGCCTTACTCTCTCTCTTGTGTATTCCCACATAGTAGTAGCTGATATAGTTATGCATAAATTATCTGTTTATTAGGAATAATATCCAATAAATAATCCAATAAACATATGATAAAGACCCTGCTACTAATATGCCAATTATCAGCATCTACTGTCTGAAAAAAGTATGGACCAAGGCCCAAACTGGAAGTAATAAAAAGAAAAGACTGAAACCATAGCCAAAAAACATGCATATTCTAAAAAGGAAGACCCAAGGAGTGGCCATACTAAACAGTTCCTAGAATATGGAAATTAGTTTATAGAAAACTATGAATATGCAAAATAATCTATGAATGTGCAGCAGGATGATGTAAATGAATAAAGGTATTTAAGAAATGTGTCCAAAGATGATAAGTATGCTCTTTGCTGAATGCCAAGCACCCGGCCGTTTAACCCTTTACTTTATCTCTGCCTCCTACTGCCTTTTTATTAAACTTTTTAAATTTCACCGGGAAAGTGAACCTCATTTTTCACACTCTGCTTCCCCCCAAATCCCAGATCCTTTGACATTGAGGCCACCTTCCCCATGGAGTCCATGCTGACCGTGGCTGTGTACGACTGGGACTTGGTGGGCACCGACGACCTCATTGGGGAGACCAAGATCGACCTGGAGAATCGTTTCTACAGCAAGCACCGGGCCACCTGTGGGGTGTCCCAGACCTACTCCATGTATGGGGAAAGCCTTCCCTGCCCCACCTCCCACCTCTGGACCCTCCTCTGCATCACCTCCCCACCCAGAGCTCCCGCGGGAATCTCCCCCTTTTGTTGCCTGCTGACCCTGGAATTATTTGTTTTGGGAAAAAGCTCATGCCGTCCAACCCTGCCGCAGGCAGGGATAAATGGAGGAGTCTGTGCTATCCCCTGGTTTTGTGGACAGCTTTAGGGAGCAGTGGGATGGGTTGTTAGGAGGCCAGGGCAAGAGGGAGGGACTGGAAGGACTGGTGGGACTGGGAAGAGGGGTGAGATCAGGGGTGAAACAGGAGCAGAGCAAAAGGGGCGATGCCGAGTATCAGGAATCAAGTGGGACGCACTGGGAATTCCAGGTCTGAGCCAAAGCTGGGTGGAAGGTGTTTGCAAAAGGGGCACAGAGGGATCAAGTCTGCTCTGAAGTTTCGCCTTTGCGGCCTCAAATTTTTTCCCTGGGAATTCCGGGTGCTCCATGGTGCAGTGGGGTTTTTTTTCTGGCAAACAGGAAAAAAAATTCCTTTTTCCTCCCAACCTTTTTTGGCTGATTTTGCCCTCTTGTTCCCAGCCACGGGTACAACACCTGGCGTGACCCCATGAAGCCCTCCCAAATCCTGTCCAAGCTGTGCAAAGAGGGAAAAGTGGATGGGCCTCACTTTGGGCCAGGGGGAAGAGTGAAAGTTGCCAACAGGGTCTTCACCGGCCCCACGGAGATCGAGGATGAAAACGGTATGGCCCTGTGGGATCATCCCATGGGATGGAGGCTCTGGAGGAGAGCAGGGGTCTGGGGGGTATCTCATCATCCAGAGTTGGAATTTCAGAGCAGTTTGAATCATGGAGTGGTTTGAAATGAACATTTGAAGGTCGTCCAGTCCAATTCCGCCCCCCCAGACAGATGTGATGGCCCCATCACCCAGCCCTGCCATCACTGCCCCACAGTTATGGAGTCCTACAGACCCTCCAAACCATCAGGCTCCTCTTGGAATCACTCAAGGACATTCATGGACACCCAAAGCACTCCTAGCAGTGCATGTCCAAAGAGCCACGGAGACACTTCACGGTTTTCCAGCATTTTGGAAATTGTTATCCATGGGAATACATTCCCAAAGAGTGGGAGACGAGGGTTGTGTGCCCAGGGAAGAGGGAGGCAGGCCAGGAGGGGTGAAAGGGAGAAGGAAAACATGGTCAGAGGACATTGGGGCTCGTTCAGACAAGGAAAACTGAATGGGGATCTGAACCTCCTACAGAGATCAGAAAGAGCCCAGAGAGATGTGGTGGGCTCATCACCCAGCCCTGCTGTCACCGTCCCAGTATGGGACCAGTTACGGAGTCCTAAAGACCCTCCAAACCAGTGGGCTCCTCTTGGAATCACTCAAGGACATTCATGGACACCCAAAACCGCCTCTGGAAATGCCCTCCTAGCAGTGCATGTCCAAAGAGCCATGGAGACACCTCACAGCTTTTCCAGGATTTAGGAAATTCTCATCCATGGGAATGCATTCCCAAAGAGTGGGAGACAAGGGCTGTGTGCCCGAGGAAGAGGGAGGCAGGCGAGGAGGGGTGAAGGAGAGAAGCAAAACATGGTCAGTGGACATGGGGCTGGTTCAGACAGGGAAAACTGAATGGGGATCTGAACCTCCTACAGGGATCGGAGAGAGGCAAGAGGAGCCAGCTGAGGTGATTTATTAAAAAAATAGGGATATTGATCTAACACCAATATCCAACTATGATGGACAAAAACTCTCTAACAGTTTAAAGTTAGAAAGTGTGTGTTTATTATGACGCCAGGCAGCATGTGGGATCACTCCCAAATGAACACCATGATTTACAGATGATCACAGGGTCTTTTTATGTCCAGGAGTATTGAACACCCAAAACACAAATGCATATTCATAACTCTGGTACATCCCATTCCCCGCTTTGTATGGTAATCAGCCAAAAAGCCATTAAGCATGGGGAGTTTGTTCTTTGAAATGGGTCGGTGGTCTTTTTTATGGGGTGGGGTCCCAAAATGATGAAGAAACTTTGTCTTCCTCAACTCTGACTTTTTAACCTTTAGTGTTACGTGACAACTGAATCCTGTTTTTCCAGGACTGTTTGATTTATGATTGTATTGTATTCACCAAGTCTATTGATTATTCAGGATGTAAAAGCCTAGTTTGACCGCTTCCATGATTTATCAGTTCCTTCAATCTTGCTTCTGTTAACAAAAGGGAAGCTTAGCTTCCTTACCTCAGCAATATCTATTTTAACTAAAGTCCTTAACTCTTCTAAATCAACGCTTCAGACGGGACAAAGCATTCCCAAGGGATGGAGAGCGCGAGGCACTTCCGCACCTTGGCGCACGGGTGGAAGCCCTGGGGTGCTTTGCTGTCCCAGTTGTCCCAATCTCCCTTTTTTTTGTCCTCCAGGGCAGAAGAAGCCGACGGACGAGCACTTGGCGCTGGCGGTGCTGCGGCACTGGGAGGACATTCCGCGGGCCGGCTGCCGCCTGGTCCCCGAGCACGTGGAGACACGGCCGCTGCTCAACCCTGACAAGCCGGGCATCGAGCAGGTCTGGAATTTGTCAGGGTCCTCAAATATATGTGGGAAACCCGATGGTTTGTTTTAGGGATCTCAGAGCGCAAAAGACACAGCGAGGGACAACTCAGTTTACTTAAACAAAAAAATGCGCCTTTATTTAGTGCCAACAAGTGCGATAGTGGGGAGAGAAAAATAGAGAATAGTGAGAAAGAGAGAGAAAGAGGGGAAGGGGATTATAGCTACAAACGTGGAAGGACGAGTCCTTGAGGTTCAGAGATGCCTATAGATGCCATCTTCTCCAGTGGGGTGATCACAAAAGTGAGTGGGGGTCTCCAGAGTTTTTATAGGTTGGTCAAGGCGGGGACCAAAGCAAGTGGCACAGAGCCAAAGGGAACCAAAGGGAACCAAAGGGAGGGGCACAGAGCCAAAGGGAACCAAAGCGAGGGGCACAGAGCCAAGGCAGGAAACACCTGTGTTGAGGTTGGGTGCTCAAGAACGAGCTGCAAATTGTACCTCTGGTATGGACAGACCAGTTTGGACAGGCAGCCTTGGCTCAGCCCACTGTGACCAGTCCCATTGTTCTTGCACTCAGTTCTCATGGAGATGCAGACCAGTCCTCCAAGACTTGGCAAATGTTCCACCTCAGCCAGGCCAGGGGCTCCCTTCAGAGTCTGGGGTCCCGGTCCCCAACCATTGGAGACAGTCGTGAGGCATATCACATCCTTGGACAGACTCTGACAGCATTCCAGTGGGAATGGGGGCAGCCCAGGGGGAACCAAGCAGCCCTAACCCACCTCGGGGTGGGCAGGTCATGCTGGGAGGCCAGCAGAGAAAAATCTCTGGTGTTTCCCGGTCCAGACTCATCATTTTTATATCGCAGTCCCTCCTGATTCCCCACATCTGGGCATCTGGGAGCAAAATCCCTGATGGCTTCCCAAAGAGAAGGGACTGGGAAACCCTGGGATGGTGCTCACAAAAGGCATTGCTGGGAATTTCCTGGAGAATCTCCTGGAGTCCTGAGGAGGACTCTGAGCCCATTTTGAGGGGGAGGTCACAGCCCTGTTGAGTAAAGCGGGGAGAGCAGGAATAGAATTGGGCTCTGGTTGTTTTGCAGACCCAATTTTGGTCAGAAATCTCCCACAATCCAAGCCTGGGCTGCCCCGTTGAGCCTTTGCCAAGTTCCTTGCAGAGACTGGGAGCAGAGGAGGGAAAGCTCCCCTTGGTGCTTGGCTCACCCTGGTGAGGCTGATCTGAGCCCATGTGGAGATCATGGAATCATGGAGTGGTTTGGGCTGGAAGGGCCCTAAAACCCATCCAGCTTCACCCCCTCCATGAGACACTTCTGCAGGGGTGGAGAAGGATTTGTGGCATGGGAGAAGCTTGTCCCACCCCACACCTGGCACGGCTGGAGTGATGGCTGTGGGAAGAGGGGGACGCTGGTGGGGAGGGGACAGGAGGGACAAGGGGAGCTGACTCTGCCTCTCCCACCCTGCAGGGCCGCCTGGAGATGTGGGTGGACATGTTCCCCATGGATATGCCAGCGCCCGGCCCTGCCATTGATATTTCTCCCAGGAAACCAAAGAAGTAAGGAACAGCCCAGCCAACCAGTCCCAGGGAAAATGGGAGGTTGGGAATGGAGCCTGGCTTCTCCCATCTCTTCCTGCTGCTCCACAGCCAGCCCAGCCCTCTGCTTGGGTTCCTCAGCCGTGTTGCCATCCCCAGAGATCCCAACAGTGGAAGCAGTTCTGGAGCTGCTTCTAAGGGTGGTATCCCATGTCCTCCCATCCCCTGCAGCTTCTGATCTTTCTTGACTATCTGAATTGGGAAATTCCATCATTCCCAGGCTTTGGTGTGGGGCCAGAGTGCCCAGCCCTAAGCCTCTTCTGGGCAGACCTAATTTTGGTCAGAAATCTCCCACATTCCAAGCCTGGGCTGCCCCACTGAGCCTTTGTCAAGAGGAGGGAAAGCTCCCCTTGGTGCTTGGCTCACCCTGGTGAGGCTGATCCGAGTTCACGTGGAGATCGTGGAATTGTGGAATGTTTTGGGTGGGAAGTGACCTTAAAGCTCATTTTGTTCCATCCCCTGCCAGGGGCAGGGACACCTTTCACCATCCCAGGCTGCTCCAAGCCCCAACCAACCTGGCCTTCAACACTCCCAGGGATCCAAGGGGCAGCCACAGCTTGTCTGGGAATTACAGCCCAGCCCCTCCCTACCCTCCTAGTCAGGAACTCCTTACCAATATCCCATCCATCCCTGCTCTCTGGGAGTAGGAAACCCTCTCCTTTGTCCTGTCCCTCCATGCCTTGTCCCCAGTCCCTTTCCAGCTCTCCTGGAGCCCCTTTAGGCCTTGAAAGGGGCTCTGTTCTCTCCCTGGATCTTTCCCTTCTCCACATGAACATTCTCAGCTGTCCCAGCCTGTCCCTATAGGCAGAATCCCATCCCTGTAATCATCCCCATGGTTGAGATCCCCTCCAGATCTCTGGGACCGATCCCTGTGAGCAGTTCCCCATTCCTGGCAGCTGGCCCTGCTTTCTGGCAGCATCACCCCATCCTCTCCCATCCCACTCCCTGTTCCCGTGCCTCACCTCCCTCTCCCTTCCCTCGGGCAGGTACGAGCTCAGGGTGATCGTGTGGAACACCGACGAGGTCATCCTGGAGGACGACGACTACTTCACCGGCGAGAAGTCCAGTGACATTTTTGTCAGGGGGTAGGTTGTTGTGGTTTGAAAGCAAAACGAGTGAGAGGCTCCAAGTCAGAGATACAATTTAATAAGAAGAAAGGGTAAAAAGGTAAAAATAAAATAAATGCAACAACACAAAGGACCACTGACAGAGTCAGAATACAACCTGAGCAGGGTGGTGGAAACAGTCCAGATGAGGTGGTCGTCCTGAAGCAGTGATCCTGTAGAAAAAGGTCTGGTAGCTCTGCTCCTCTGGGAATCCAGTAGGTAAGGGCTGCCTGTCCTGTTCCAAATCCCAGAATTTATCCAGGTGGGAATGCTTGGCTCCTCCCCCTGGGTGGAGCATCGCACAATGGGATGAGGAGTCGTGCAGTGGGTCCTTGATGGCCCATTAAACAGAGATAACTCCTGGAGGGAGTTACCTGTGAGTCCTGGGCAAGGCATTGATGGGCCATTAGAAGAAGACAGCCCTACATTAGAGCGCTGCCCCACTTGGTTTCAACAGTTCATGAAGATGGTGATAGAATAAATACTTTGTGTACATCCTACTCTACAACCCAGGACATAGGTCCAGCCTGGAATTCCATCGGTGCCTCTCCCAGGGTGGGTTCCAGCCCTGGAGAGGAGCAGGAAGAGGGGCAGGACACGGGTGGCACTGGGGAGGGACCCAACGCTGCTGGTGTTTTGTGCCTCTCCCCCTCTCCTTGGCTGCAGATCCAGTGGGCCCTGCTTGGAGCTGTGGGTGCTTGCCTGGGAGAGGCCACTGAGGTGGTTTTGTGTCTTGTTTTGGGAAGACAGGTGTCTGCCAGGGAAAGCCAGAGCCTCCCTTGGAATGGAGAATGTAAACCCCATCTCTCTGAATTATTATAATTTTGAAATTTTTTTGCTTTCAGGCAAAGATGTGGGAATAGGAATAGCAGCTCTTTAGTAAGGAATATCAAAAATAAAAATGTTGCAGTATAAAAAAGCAAATAAACAAAAAGAAAACACTGATAGAGTCAAAACATGACCTGACATCCTGTTGGTGTTGAGAGCAGTCCAATCAAGTCCTGCAGTGCCAGCTGTGGTTCTGTTGGAGCAGAGATGATCCTATGGAAGGGTCCAGTGGTGGTGAGATGGGTCTGGTCTCCCTCTGGGAATCCAGTGCAAACAAGCTGTGCTGGTGTTCTGAATGCCAGGTTTGATCCAGGTGGGAATGCTGGGCTCCTCCTCCTGGGTGGAGCATCTCCCCATGGGATGATGGAATTGTATCAGCCATGCAGTGAGCCTGGATGGGCCATGGACAGCAGAGATCCCCTGGAGGGAGGATAGGTCAGGAAAGAAATTAAGAAAACCCCACCTCCCCAACTGGTTTGAACAGCTGGCAATAGAATACACACTTCTGGTTACATCTTCCATTGCAACCCAAGACATTTTGGAACGCAACACTTTCCTGAGCCTCCATGGCTCATTAACAGCAGCTATTCCCTGGAGAGAGGATGGGTTGTGGAAAAGATAAAGAAAACACCACCCAACCAGTTTCAACAGCTGGCAATAGAATACACACTTTTGGTTACACCTTATATTGCAACCTAAGACATTTTGGAATGCAACACTTTCCTGAGCCTCCATGGCTCATTAACAGCAGCTATTCCCTGGACAGAGGATGGGTTGTGGAAAAGATAAAGAAAACACCTCCCCAACCGGTTTCAACAGCTGGCAATAGAATATATACTTCTGGTTGCATCTTGCATCACAACCCAAAACAAACAGCACCAGCCACTTGTTCATAACTTCTAGATCTTTCCAGGTGGTTCTATCCCCTCTCCTGCCCCATGTAAACCTGTACCCCCCTTTTCCCCCCGTGCCCTGCAG
Organism: Sterrhoptilus dennistouni; assembly: GCA_013397095.1. Lineage (NCBI taxonomy): Eukaryota > Metazoa > Chordata > Aves > Passeriformes > Zosteropidae > Sterrhoptilus > Sterrhoptilus dennistouni. Next base: position 11,817 of record VWZU01019451.1, read on the forward strand.
GTGGCTGAAGGGGCAGCAGGAGGACAAGCAGGACACGGATGTCCATTACCACTCCCTCACTGGTGAAGGCAACTTCAACTGGCGCTACATCTTCCCCTTCGACTACCTGATGGCCGAGGAGAGGATCGTCATCTCCAAGAAGGAGTCCATGTTCTCCTGGGATGAGACTGAGTACAAGATCCCAGCCCGCCTCACCCTGCAGGTCTGGGACGCCGACCACTTCTCGGCCGATGATTTCCTGGGTAGGTGGAGGGTCCAGAGCATCCCAAAAGCCTCTCGAGGTGCTGCTGGGTGGAGCAGGTGGGATGAGGGGGCAGGAAGGGTCTGCAGAGGGATTGGGACAGGCTGGATCAATGGGACAGGGCCAAGTGCCAGGTCCTGAACTGGGGTCACACCAACCCCACAAAGCACTCCAGGGTGGAGTAAAGGGGCTGAGAAAGGCCCTGGGGGTGCTGTGCCAGCAGCTGGACAGGAGCCCAGGGGTGCCCAAGTGGGCAAGAAGCCACTGGCCCCTGGGCTGTGCCAGCTCTGGGGTGGTGGCAGGGCCAGGGCAGTGCCCGTCCCCTCTGCTGGCACTGCTGGGGCACCTCCAGTGCTGGGGGCAGCTCTGGGCCTCTCCTGACAGGAGAGACCTGCAGGGGCTGGAGTGTGTCCAGGGCAGGGAATGGAGCTGGGGAAGGGAATGGAGCCCCAGGAGAGGCTGAGGGAGGTGGGAAAGGGGCTCAGCCTGGAGAAAAGGAGACTCGGGGGGGATCTTGTGGCTCTGCACAAGTCCCTGCCAGGAGGTGACAGCCAGGGGAGGTCGGGCTGTGCTCCCAGGGAACAGGGAGAGGACAAGGGGAAATGGCCTCAGGCTGGGCCAGGTTGGACATCAGGAGGAATTTCTCCCTGGAAAGGGTGGTCAGGCCTTGGGAGGGGCTGCCCAAGGAGGTGGTGGTGTCTGCATCCCTGGAGGTGTCCAAGGAAGGCCTGGATGTGACACTGAGTGGTCTGGGCTGGGGACAAGGTGGGGATCAGTCACAGGTTGGACTTGATAGTCTGGGAGGGCTTTTCCAATGTTCATGTTTCCATGATTCTGAGATCCCTTTTCTCCACTTCTCCTGTAGCCAAGACACCCCATTTCTCCTTCCCAGAGCTGGCTCAAAGCTGCTCTCCAGGGCAGGAGATGCTGCTCCAGCCCATCTCCAGCCGAGGAGGTGGCCTTTTTGGCATTCCAACCTCTGTTCTCCCCTTTGTCCTGCCAGGGGCCATCGAGCTGGATCTGAACCGCTTCCCCCGGGGAGCCAAGACGTCCAAGCAGTGCAGCCTGGAGATGGTGACCAACGAGGCTGAGCTGCCCATGATCTCCATCTTCAAGCAGAAGAGGGTCAAGGGCTGGTGGCCGTTTGTGGCCAGAGATGAGAACGATGAGCTGGAGATCACCGTAAGGATGGGGAAAAGGGAGGGTTATTCTCCTGGGGACTGCACTCTTTGTGGACACCCTGCATCCCCCACACGGCTTTGTTCCCTTGGGTCTCTTCTGGCCTGGGGGGCAGAGGTGGGAGCACCTCCCAGGCCTCAGCACAGCTCTCTCTGCTCCCTGCAGGGCAAAGTCGAGGCTGAGCTGCACCTTCTGACAGCAGAGGAGGCTGAGAAATCCCCCGCTGGGCTGGCTCGAAATGAGCCGGATCCCCTGGAGAAACCCAAGTGAGTAGGAGAAGCCTCTCTGCAGCAGGGGCCTGGGATTATGGGCTTCTACTCCCACCTGGAGTGCTGCATCCAGCTCTGAGCCCCAAAACAGGAAAGACATGGACCTGTTGGAAAAGGACCAGAAGAGGCCATGGAGATGTTCTGAGTCTGGAGCCTCCCTGCTCTAGAGCCAGGCTGGGAGAGCTGGGGGTGCTCACCTGGAGAAGAGAAGGTTCCAAGGAGAGCTCAGAACCCTTTCCAGGGCCAAAAGGGGCTCCAGGAAAGGTGGAGAGAGACCTGGGACAAGGGATGGAGGGACAGGACACAGGCAATGGTTTCCCCCAGGAAAGGACAGGGATAGATGGGATATTGGGTAGGAATTGTTCCCTGGGAGGGTGGGCAGCCCCTGGCACGGGGTGCCCAGAGAAGCTGAGGCTGCTCCTGGATCCCTGGCAGTGCCCAAGGCCAGGTTGGACACTGGGACTTGGAGCACCCCAGGACAGTGGGAGGTGTCCCTGCCCATGGCAGGGCGTGGAACAAGAGGAGCTTTAAGGTCCATGAATCCCTTTCGCATGGCCATAGATTAACGCTGGATGTTTGGTTCCCCTGCAGCCGCCCGGACACGTCATTCATCTGGTTCCTGAACCCTCTCAAGTCCATCAAATACCTCATCTGCACCCGCTACAAGTGGCTCATCATCAAGATCGTGCTGGCCCTGCTGCTCATCATCATGGTGGCCCTGTTCCTCTACAGCATGCCGGGATACATGGTCAAGAAGCTGCTGGGGGCATGAAGGATGGGAGCCTCTCCCGTGTCCCCAGCCCCCTGCAAACTTTCCCAGATCCATGTCCTTCTCCTCCCTGTGACCTCTAGGCAGCTCTGGGGGCATCTCCTCCCTTCTGCTGCTGTTCCTGCTGCTGGGTCTCCTCTTTGCATTCTTCCTCTGTGGGTCCCATTCAGCCTTCAGTCCCAGGGAAATGGGGCGGGAGCACGGCACAGATCCCCACACTCTGCATCCCACACCAGGGCTGGGAGAGGCGCCCAGCTGGCTCCTGTGGGAGTCTCTGAGGCCTCTGCCCATTGGGGTCATGGCTGGTGCCTTCCTGGGAATCAGGGGGAGGAGAGGGGAGCTGGGGCTGCATCACTGGAGCTGTGAGAGTGCTCCAGGAAGGCTCCTCAGAGGGATTTTCAGAATCCAGGATGGAGCAGGGAGGTGGGATGGAGCAGCTGGGGATGTGCCAGCCCCACGAGAGTAATGGCACAGAGCATCCCCAGTGTCTGTCCCCACTGCTGTCCTGCTCCACTCAGAGCTCTGGAGGTCACAGTCCCTGGCACAGGGATCTGTCCCACCTCAGGAATGCTGGACATGGTGCCCCAGCAGGCCCTGCTGAGAGCCCTGGGGTGGGCTCTGCCCTTTCCCTGCCCTTTCCTCCCACAGCTCCAGCAGGGACAGGGACGTGTCCCAGAGCTCAAAGGTCTTCCCAAGATCACCCACCCAGAGGTGGCTGTGGCTGGACATCCCCAGGGCTCACAGATCCTCTGGCACAGTGTGAGCTCCTGGTGTCCTTCTGGATTCTCCGTGTATTTTGTTTGGCTTGGTAATTCTTGTGGCTGGAATCCTTCTGGCCATGTGTCCTCAGGAAGGGCTCTTTCCTCGGCTCTCTGTGATATCCAGCTGCTGCAGAGCCGCCTTTCTCAGCTCCTGGTGTGCAAGACCCCCACTGAAGAACTGAGAACATCTCAGAGGTGTTTTAATCAGGATATTACTATTCCAATCAGTCAATAAAAACCAGCTTTCATGTCCGGGTTCTCGTGGTAGTGGATGTTGTGCTTTGACACTGGTCAAATGCCAGGCACCTAAAAAAGCTGTTCCTCCTGAAAAAAAATCGGCAAAGGGTTGAGTTGAGTATTGGAAGGAAGACACTTCAAGCATTAAACAGGTTCAGATTTAAAGGTATGAAGTAAATTTATTATTAACTGAGTCAGAGAAGGATAATGAGAAATAAAAAGCTTTTAAAACACACTTTTTCCCCTCAGCCCCTTCCTCTTTCCTGTGAACGATTAATGCACGGACTCAGATCAGTGGGGATACTGAAATGTTTATAGTGAGAAACAAGCTGGTTTTATACACTTCTTCAAGACCCAGAATTTCCTTATAAGGTATTTCTTCACTTGCCACCTCTGCATCACACTTTAATGTCCTTATACACGCGTGCTCATGTGCTGGCAGGCCCCAGCAGGCTCCTCTCTGTGAGTCCAGGAAAGGCTGCCTAGAACAGAGGCCAAACAGTGTTAAAGGAATAAAGTAGGTATTTATAAAAGGCCTTCAAAGGATACACCTTGGGCAGTACAAGACCTTGGCCATGGCTCTACCCAAGATGGATGTGAGGTCACAAGTTTTCACCCTTTTATAAGTTTTGGTCCATTTCCATGTTGGGGTTAATTGTCCAATGACAGCTTCAGGTGATGAATTCCCATCCTCCCAATTTGCTCTCCTCAATCTGCTGTTGTTTATACTTTTATTACGCTCAAGGCATCACCCACAGAGCATCTGCCACATCACATTTCTTCTCCCCAAGGTCAGGCAGAAGTAAGATTCTCTGCACTGCCATGGCGTTCTGCAGGTGTGTCCCACAGCCTGTAGCCCAATTCCGTTTAATCTCTCTCTACACTTTCCCAACGACAGCGCAGGGAGACAGAGAGTGGAGGATTTTGGTTAGTTCATTACTCGAGACCTTATTCAGTTCCCTCAGGGAGAGGAGGCTTTTCTCTGCTATTCCACGGGATCCTTCCCACGGGCAAAACGGTTTTCCCAGAAAAGCTATGGCATGGGTCACTGGTCCATAGGGTGTAGTCTTTTAAGGATAGGCTGCTATAGTTTGGAAGCAAGAGCCCTCCCTCTCTCCCTTTGGGTCTCAACTGGTGTCTTAGTTTGAAAGACAAGTGTCTGCTAGGGAGGGCAGGGCCTCCCTTGGAATGGAGAATTCAAATGCCCTCCCTCTGAATTATAAGTTTGAAAATTAAATGGGCTCTCAGGCAAAGATATGGGGATAGGAATAACACTTTACTAGTACGTATAGCAAAGCGACAAAACAACAACAGCTACAGTATTTATATTAAACAGAAGCAGGACCCCAGTAACAGCTTCCCTGACCACAGGCACTTTCCCCTTTGGTGCAGTTCTGGGCACAGCCAGCAGGGGCGCTGGTGGCTCATGGTGGGCGGGGCAGGTGCGATGATTCCCCCACAGCTGCAGGGGGCGCTGTGGGGCGGGATCGGGGAGCACGTGGTGATGGCAGCTTTGTCCAAGATGGGAAAAGATGGAAGAGCTGGATCAGAAACTCCTGAGGCTGAAGACATGGGAGATCTCAGCAGGCAGGGTGTGGGGCTACAGAGCAGCGAAAAAACTCATAGCAGTGCCCAAGAAGCAGCAGGGGGCCAGGACAACAGTGACCCCACTCCCCACTTCAACTGCCACCCATTGTAAGCAATCTGTAAAGAGCGTAGTAAAAAAACAAAGTCGCAAACACGTTAAATCCTCTTCTTCTGAGGACGATAGCAGTGAATCCTCCTTGTCAGACATCGAATATGAGGATCACTGGTCACACACAAAGAATGAGGCAATTGAAGACAAGGACTTGGACTTAGCAAATAAAATTACGACCTTTCTGATTATGGTCAGACAGGGCAAACAACAGGCATGAGGAGTCACTTGGCATCCAATGCCTTTCATGGAGTTAAAAGAATTAAATAAGGCCGTGAAAGAACATGGCCGTGGATCACACTATTTCAGGCACTTGTTAGAGGCCACTTTTGCTGCACGCATGCAGCAAAATAATCAGGAATATTATATAAATATATAATATAAATAATATAATATAAATAAAGGAATACAATTGGGTGTCTGCTTACCCCAGCAGATTATCTACTGTGGGAGAGATATTGGAAAAAACAATTAACAACATTGGCAACAGCTTATCAAAATGACCCACAGAAACCGAATTTAATTTTTGAGCAAATTGCCGATGAGGGCAATTATTTAAGACCCACAAAACAATTTGATATTCTGGATTCCGCTTTAAGAGAAATTGCAAGCGCAGCAAAGGCGTCCCTTCTACTCGTGCCAGATGAGACAGTGCCTGCGCAAAGTTTTACAAACATCAAACAAGGAGTGGAGGAATCTTTTACAAAATTCGTAGACAGGTTGAAAGCAGCACTGGAAAAACAGCTAGAAAGTCCTGAAGCCAGAAAAGAAATGTTAGTTAAAATGGCATTGCCCAATGCAAATTCTGTCACCAAGCCCATCCTTTGAGCTCTACCCCTTGATCCCGAACCCACCATAGACCAAATGATAGAGGCGTGCGTAAAACACAACTCCACTGAAAACACGGTAGCACAGGCGGTGGCACAAGGAATTGCGCAAGGTGTATCTGGTGCTTTCGCAGTCATCTCAGCCAAAGACAAGCAGAGATGTTTCAACTGTGGCCAGGTTGGTGTCAGAGTCTGTCCAAGGATGTGATATGCCTCACAACTGTCTCCGATGGTTGGGGACCAGGACCCCAAACTCTGAATAGAGCCCCTGGCCTGGCTGAGGTTGGACGTTTGCCAAGTCTCAGAGGACTGGTCTGCATCTCCATGAGATCGGAGTGCAAGAACATTGGAATTGGTCACAGTAGACGGAGCTGAGGCTGCTTGTCCTAACTTGTCTGTCCGTACCAGAGGCATGGATTTCAGCTTGTTCCTGAGCATCCAACCTCAACACAGGTGGTTCCCTCTTTGGCTCTGTGCCCCTCACTTTGGTTCCCTTTGGCTCTGTGCCCCTCGCTTTGGTCCCCGCCTTGACCAACCTATAAAAACTTTGGAGACCCCCACTCACTTTTGTGATCACCCCACTGGAGAAGATCACGTCTATAGGCATCTTTAGGCCTCGAGGACTCATCCCTCCTCGTTGGTAGCTATAATCCCCTTCCCCTCTTTCTCTACCTTTCTCACTATTCTTTATTTTCTCTCCCCACTATTGCATTTGTTGGCACTAAATAAAGGTGTATTTTTGTTTAAGTAAACTGAGTTGTCCCCTGCTGTGTCTTTTGCACTCTGAGATCCTTAAAAGGAGCCATCAGGTTCCCCGCATATGTTTGTGGATCCTGACAGCTGGTCACTTCATTGGTAACTGCCCAGAAAAAGAAACTGTAGCAGATCATTGAAAACACCATCAGTGGCTTAACAGTAACCCTGGCAGGTGGTGGAAGCAGGGAAACGGCAAACAGAGCGCAGGGCGGTGCCGCGCAATGACAACAAATGCCTTGCCGACCTCATCAGACCGCCGCCTTCAACCTGCAGAAGACAGAGATGAGGACCAGTTCCCACATGGAAGGAGGACACCAGCGCTGGAAGATCCCTCCAGGATGAAGAAGAGGAATTTTACACCAAGATTCAGCTGGGAACCCGGCACGAGCTGGTGAGTGACCTCTCTGTGCAATTTGAAAATGACTCTGTTTATGAAATTGCGACTGGCAAAAGAGCACCGCTAAATGGACCCTTTGACATCTTAGTAATAGGAGATCCTTTTCACAAACCAAACGAACTGGCTATAATCCCCACAGTCCAGACTCTAGAGCCTGGGGAAGAAATTTTTATTTCAGTAATGTGTTTAGACTACCCATATTTTTTACCAGCAGGTGTTCCCATTGCCCAGGCCTTTTCATTGCCAAAAAACCTACCAGATATAGTTCCCCAAAACCCCACAGTGTTATGGGTTCAGATTATGGGAATGAGAAAGCTGATTTACAAATGTAATTTTTTTTATTTTCCAAAGGGGAAAAAATAAAGAGGTTGGGAATGATGGACACTGGGGCTGTTGTTACGTTGGTGGCAAAATCAAAATGGCCTGCTGACTGGGAGTTGGAGCCAGTCTCCAGATTCATTTCAGGGATAGGGGGAGTGGCAACATCTTGGAGAGCAAAACTAAATGTTGTGATCAGCGGGCCAGAGGGCAAGGTGGCAACTGTTAGGCCGTTCGTTGTAAGGGCTCCCATCACTTTGTGGGGGCGAGATGTCTTGTCCCAGTGGGGTGCAACGCTGACAATCAACTCCAGGGATTTTTAGTGGGGGCCGCTGAAGAGCGCGCTTGCAACATCCCTCAGCTCTGCTGGAAACAAGACCAACCAGTGTGTGCTGATCAGTGGCCCCTATCCACAGAAAAATTGCGCAGGCTGGAGACCCTAGTAGAAGAGCAACTGTCCAAAGGGCACATCATTCCATCTTATAGCCCTTGGAACACCCCAATTTTTGTGATTAAAAAACCTGGGAAAGACAAATGGAGATTGCTACAAGACCTCCGCAAGGTCAATGAAGTGATGGAGGACTTTGGATCCTTACAACCAGGGATGCCCTCTCCTATAATGTTACCTAGAAACTGGCCCTTGGCAGTAATTGATATTAAAGACTCTTCACCCAGCAGACGCACCCAAGTTTGCCTTTTCAGTCCCGTCGTTCAATCGCCAAGTTCCAACAATACCACTGGCTTGTGTTACCCCAAGGAAGGAAAAATTCACCATCAATATGCCAGTAGTATGTTGCCAAAATTCTATCCCCAGTAAGAGCCTCATTTCCTGAGGCAGTAATATTACATTATATGGATGACATTTTGGTGTGTGCTAAAGATCAACCGGACTTTGATTGTGTTTAACAATCTACCATCAACACCATCAGGGACTCGGGCTTTGAGATCCAGCCAGAAAAGGTGCAACTTACCTGTCCCTGGAATTATCTAGGCTTGCGGGTGTTTGAGTGGACCATGATACCTCAGCAAGTGATCATCAATGCTAACCCTCGCACACTCAATGAACTACAGCAGCTCTGCAGATCCATCAATTGGGTTAGACCACTCCTGGGAATCTCATCTGAAGACCTAGCTCCATTATTCAATTTGTTGCGAGGAGACAGGAATCTGACAACAGAGGTGCGAGCTGTGATTGTCAAAGAACAGAAGGTGCTGTCAGCACATCAGGCAAATAGGTATGAGCCCCTTTTGACATTCCTTTTCGCTGTTCTGGGAAAAGCTCCGCATTTTTACGGACTCATATTTCAATGGGATGATGGTTTAGAGGACTCTTTACTAATCCTTGAGTGGATTTTTTGACATGCACAGCCTCACAAGACAACCACAACCCCCCAAGAAGCCATCGCTGCGGTTCTCCGAAAAGGTAGATCACGCCTCTGCTCTCTTGCAGGGTGTGACTTCACATGCGTATATGTTCCATTGGCCACAACAGAAGAGCTAGAGTTTCTGCTCCAACACAACAACAACCTCCAGTTCGCCCTAGATAGCTACCCAGGCAAAATTTCAATTCACTATCCAGGCCACAAATTATTTAAAATAATTTTAATTTTAATTTTAATCTGGTCCTTAAATTTGTTTAAAGCAAAACTCCCTTGGAAGTTGTGACAATTTTCACAGACAGCTCAGGGTCTTCTCATAAGTCAGTGATGACTTGGAGAGATCCAAGGACTCAGAAGTGGGAGTCTGATGTCCAAGCGGTGGAGGGATCCCCACAAATTGCAGAGCTTGCTGCCGTCGTCCGAGCTTTCAAGAAATTTAAAGACCAGCCTTTTAATTTGGTGACTGGTTCAGCACATGTTGCCGGAGTAGCCATGAGGGCAGAACACACTTTTTTGAAGGAGGTGTCCAACAAAAATTTATATTCCCTGCTTTCTCAGTTGGTCTTCCTTGTCTCCCACAGAAAGCAGCCATTTTACATCATGCATGTCCGGTCACACACTGACCTTCCGGGTGCCGTAGTGGAAGGGAATAAGAGAGCAGATGCTTCGGCAATGGTGGCGCAGACCCCAGATCTACCGGACATTTTCTAACAGGCTAACTTATCCCATCAGTTCTATCATCAGAATGTGCATGCCTTGATCCAAATGTTCCACCTGACGAGGGAAAACGCAAAAGCTGTGGTGGGATCGTGCCCCCAGCGTCAAGCCTATCAAGTCCCCTTTCTAGATTGAGGAGTTAATCCTCGGGGGCTAAACAGCAATGAGTTGTGGCAGACAGAGATCACTCATTTTCCATCATTTGGGTGGCAGAAATACATTCATGTGTCTGTAGATACTTTTTCAGGAGCCGTCTTCGCCATCTGCCCATGTGGGGGAAAATACAACCTTTGTTAAGAGACATTTCTACTTGGCTTTTGCTACCTTGGGAGTCTCAAAAAAGATAAAAACAGATAACGGACCTGCATACGTTTCTAAACAACTGAGAGCATTTTTTCAGGAATGGGGCATTCAACACAACACCTGCATACCACACTCTCCAACAGGTCAATCAGTTGTTGAGAGGACCCACCAAACTATCAAGACAGTCCTTCATCAACAGTGGGGAGGTACAGAGATGTTATCTCCCATTGAGAGACTCAGTGAGGCCTTATATGTGATAAATTTTCTAAATTGTTCTAGTACAGAGCCTAACCCCCCCGTGATCAGGCATTTCTCCAATTTGGCTAGAGCAAAGCTCTCTGAGAAACTGCTTGTGTTGATTAAGGACCCTGAATCCCATCAAATATCTGGCCCTCATCAACTGATTACCTGGGGGAGAGGCCATGCTTGTGTGTCCACCCCAGCAGGTCCAAAGTGGCTCCCAGCCAAAACCATAAAACCATATTTGGGACCTTTGAATTCTGAAGTGACTAATAATAACTTGAGCGATATTGAGCCACCCACAGGGACCGTGGAACGCCAAAAAACGGTGGTCTGGAAAAGAAGGAAGAGGAGGTCTCAGACAGCAAGGACGGTGCATCAGCCCATCACAAGACTCCAAACTGCAAAAGAAAAGCAAGATGGAACAGCCGGCACTGCCAGGAAGACAATATCCTGATCCCCAGCTTAATAAACCATACTTTTGTTTACGCCCTATTTCCCTTACCCGAGTTCTTAATACCAGAAAAGTACCTTCTCCCAGTTTCTGACTTTCAAAAGGGGGAATGTTAACCTTGATATTAATTATGGTTCTTTTGTTTATAGAATCGGGAATAGCCCACAAAAGCCTCTTTGAGGGAAGAATGGATTGTCCAACAGCTAACATCTGGATGTTCCTCGGAGTGTGGATGCTTTTCCTGGTCACGCCGGCCAACCCCTGGATTGTGAAACAGCCTAAGGAGAATGTTTGGGTAACTTTAGCTAAAGCATTGAAACAACAGAGTATGTGCCTGCCCGAAACCCTTTATCCTCTTTTCTAGTAGGTGTCCCATTGCAGGGGAACGAGTACCCATTTACCGGGAAGCTACCCAATCTGTTGGACACATGGGATGAGTGGACCGGAATTTTGCCACATGCAACAGAGGAGCCCCAGGATTTGGACCTTTTGAGGTCCTCCAAAGCCATCTATTGTGTAAACTTTTTCTATAGAAGAAATAGAAAGGATGTGGTGTTGAGAGAACAACAAAAATCGGTATATAAATCGGATGTTTCCCCTAACAATAAGATTTATATAAGACAAAATTGATGTAATTACACATCTCACATACTGTCCATGTCCTCTCGTCATCCCAGAGTCTTACCAAGAGGAATATTTTTAATTTGTGGAGACTGGGTGTGGGCAGGGATTACCTCACGTCTCCAAGGAGGTTCTTGCACTCTAGGGAAGCTCACAATTCTGACCCCAAACAATACTATGATTCACCGTTGGCAGAACCAAGAAAATAATCAGACCTGAAAATAGAGGCAATTGGAAAATTTGAAAGACGATTGTGATAGCCAAATCACAGATTGTTCCAGACAAAAGCAGGTACTCATGTCCATTTTTTTGCCATGGGTATCTGCAGCAAAAGCATTAGGTGAGCTCTCCCATTTAGAGTGCTGGCTTGGGAAACAAGCCAACTTAACATCCGCAGTCCTTAATGACCTCCTTGAAGATGAAGAAACCACCAGAAAAGCAACTCTGCAAAATGGGGCTGCTATAGACTTCTTACTCCTTGCCCATGGACATGGCTGCAATGAATTGGAGGGGCTGTGTTGTTCTAATCTGTCAGCCCATGGGGAAAGCATCCACTCCAAAATCAAAGCTATCCAAGGAGCAGTCCAAGAACTGAAAAGAGAGAAGCAAACGGAAGAGTGGTCCGACAATCCCTTCAAAAACTAGGGATTCAAAGGATGGGTGGCGACCATCATAAATGGACTCTTGTGGATTTTTGTTGTTGTTTTTATTGCTTTAATTACCTTTGGTTGTGTCCTTAAGTACTTTGAAAAGTTTTCAAACAAGGTCTTCGTAATAAATAAAGAAGCGGGAGTTCTGGAGGCCCAGGCCTCTGAGGATGATGTAGAAAGGGCGGTGCGTCCAGCATGTCCCTGGAGGGCATCAACTCCCTGAGAAAATAGGCCAACCCCTGGCAGATAAAATTTAGCCAATCCCTGCTACCCCAGCTGAATATTCAAGTACTTCCTGGTATGTTAATTGCCTTGTTCATGATTGGCTGTTGCTCTGTACCCCAGTTCTTCTCTCCTGATTGGTCCGTTTTGGATCCCCTTCCTGATTGGTCCCTTTTTCAATCCTCTACCCCATTGGGTTTTTTGTTACACCCCGCCCCCTGAGTTATGAATAAAAAGCTGGTTCCCAGACCCCTTCGGGTCTTTGGGACACCAACTGAAGAGCAATGAGGAAGGCTCCTGGAGATCGACACTGGCGCCTGTGAATTACTCCTGCGAATTACACCCGCGCTGCCTTGAACAAGCTCCCCCTGGGAAAGCTGTGCTAGCAGCTGAGCCTGCTGAGAGCTGACAGACTCGACCACTATTGTGGTCATCACAACTGAGCTGAAATCACTCCACCGGGGTGCCTGCACTACCTGGTCTGAGGTAACTCACTAAGGAAGGTCACTGCCCCCAGAAGAGCCAGCCGGAAGCCTGGGCTGGTTGCGACAGCTCACCAGCCCCGGAAAAACTGTGTGAGTGCTGTTTTCTTTTTCTTCTTAAATATGTCATCACAGAAGCGTTACCAACCTCTCTAGTTGGGCCAGCAGCCTGTTCATCTTCAGAGCCATCAGAGTGTGGGTCTGCCAGACATGGTGGAAGCTTCTGGCAGCTTCTCACACAAACTACCTCTTTGGCCCCCTCACTACCAAAAACCAGGCCCTGTAAAACCCAATACAGAGGGGAACCCCTCAGCACTGCCCACTTTTCCAGCCCTCTTGCCTTGCTCTGCTCTGTTCTGCTGCTTCCTGGGCAAATCCTCTCAGAATTCCTGCTGCCTCTCCCTTTGTCCTGGGCCAGGGGGGCAGCTGGGCAGGGACTCCTGAGTTAGGGCTCTCTGGTGTCTGTCACAGAAAGGGAGGAGATGAGGAGAATTCCCAGGGCTCCGTTGCTCCCAGAGCTCTTCCAGGGTGTGGAGGAGGATGTCCACTCACAGCACAGC
>VWZU01019453.1:129-16007 GCA_013397095.1 Sterrhoptilus dennistouni
TTTTTTTTCCGCCCGCTCGCCTCCGTCATGCCATTTCACGTCAAGTTTAATGTATTTCGCGTTTCACACGGCTGCGTCATGTGTCGGGCCGTCTCTCCGGAGGGAGCCGCGGCTGGCGGCCCCGAGCTGGGGCACAGACCCACTCGAGTCCCCAAATCCCGGGATCCTCACCCCACGGCATCCCCATCGCCCCCGGTGCCCCCGCTCCGCCTCGCGGGGAAGTTCCCGGCGGCCGAGGAGGCGAGAAGGAATGGGAGGGGAGGGAAGTGCGCCGGGCAACTGCGGAGGACGGGTCCGTCGGGCGGATTATTTGTATTCTTTGCCGGTGTTTATGGGTTGCCCGGTACGTCACCGCACAAGGAGCCGCTGTGTTGGTGCTGTACAGGATTATTTATGGGGGCGCGCTGCACCTGGGGGCTGCCTCCTCTCTGCCTTTTTACATCTCCCCGTGAATTGTCAATTCATTGCCCTGCAAAGGAGCTGGGGGTGGGAAGGCTCTGGACTGACTTTCTGTCACCAATAAAATCGGGGTTGGTGCTGGAGGAGGAGGATTTGATCTCTCCTAAGATGCAATCAGCCGCATTCAGCTTTGAGAGTAAACCAGTGATTAAAAACAGTGATGTCTTTCACTGCAGTTCGGAGAGCAGTGCCAGGCAGAATGTAACTCTGTGAACTGCACAAGGTAAAAAACGTGTTGCAAGAAATGGGGTGTAGCACAAGCCTGACTGTGACTGTGTGAAAATCACCACGCTGGGCCTGTCCTTGCAGATGGGGAAAAGTGATGCTTAACACATTACCCGGCTTGCCCTCTGAGTGTGTAAAGCATCTCCCCTCTCTTTGGTTTCTCACGCAGTTATTTTTTCAGCTCCTGATTAAAACTTCAGTCGGAAATGCTGAGGCTCTCTGTGCACCACAGTTCAGCAGAGTGTTCTTTCAAGGGGATGTAGAGAACCTGTAACACTCAGGCAGAAGTGAGAGGAAGTAATTTCTCCAAACCTTGTTGCGTAATGTAAAGGAGAATGGAGGAGATGACTGGATATATTCCATAAGACTGTCCTCAGTGGCAACTGTATCCAACAGAATATCAAATTCTTTCAGTCCATCTTAAAGTGCAACTTCGTAAATGTTGTTTTCTTAGTTTTTGCCATTTATTTTGACAGAAGTAGCAGACAGAGTTACCATTAGACACATTTCTTGTTGATAGCTTAATAGCTGCATCTGAAAGTAGTTTTTCCTGTTGGCTTGATTTACTTCCCCAAACTCTATTGTGAAGGGGCTCAATGGGTTTATTAGATTCCTCCAATTTTCTCTTTGTGGGCTGTGGGACATGCAAGGTTTTTCTGTCAGCTTTGATGAGGTTAACATCTTTTTTTCTGAGGATTTGAAACACTTTGAGCTGTAATTACTGATGGTTTCTGTTGGTGAAACTGAAGCAATTAAAGACAAGGTGACAAGGAGTCAAGCTGACATGTGTCCTGTATGGAAGTTTGCCTTTCTGGCAAGATCTGTGGGGAGACTTGCTGAAGGAATCTGCCCTGAGTATTGATGAAGCATCAGCTGAGGGAAGAGGACATAGAATAATGCTTCTCAGCTTGTGCATGGAATAGCATTAGCAGCAAGCAGTCCCTTCAGAGGGGAGGCAAACAAGAAGTGAAAGAGCCCAGTGTCAACTGCTTGCTGTGAAAGGGGAGCGATGGAGGTGGGAGAAGGAGTGATGACATGTGGAGCTGGGAAGCTGTTTGTCAGCTCAGTTCAGGGACAGTATTCATCTGCTCTGCCCTCACCAGCGTTTGCTGTGAGAATAGTGGGATCTCTGGCTGCTGCTGCTGCTGTTAACTTGTGTGCTGTAATGAGTCTGGAGTATTTAAATGGTGTCCTGGGGGTTAACCTGTTACTTATGTTTACAGCCAGCCTTATGTTTGTTTGTTTTTTTGGTGGTTTTTTTTTTTTTTTTTTTTGTTTTTTTAAATTCTGATTGTCTTTTGACTTCATGGATGTAGTCTTAGACAAAATTTAACAGTTGTAGGGGGGCTTTTAGAATAAACTCAAGTGCTTCATCTGAGCTGTTTTTTTGTGCAACCTGACGAGTAAGCTCATTATTGTCGAGAGTCACCATGTGAGAAACTGTAACAATAAAAATAGTTCTGCAGGATTCACAGGATACAGATACAGGTTAGGATTATCCCGGAATTGTAGCTGCTGTAGCCCCCTGCTGTGTGATAATGCAAATGGCATCTAATGCCTTAATGTGCGTGGTGGCTCTGAGGAGGGACTGGAGAGTGCCATGGGTGGGAGCAAACGATCCACTCCCAAGATTTTGCCAACACCTTCTCGGTGATCTTCTCAGTGCAGGTTTCATCAGACACTTCAAATGCTTGCAACCTGTCTGCTAATGAAAATAATGTAGGGACTCTTTAATTTGTCAGAAAGTGTGGTCACTGATGCAACAAATCAGCCAAGACAGGTAATTGCTGCTGGATGAGACTCTTTTCTGTAACCCAGATCTGTTACAAGCAGAAATTAAAAAAAAAACCCTGCAAACAAACCTAGACAAACATGGATATGACTACTTATGAGATGGTTGAAGCTGATTTAAGATGAAGTTGCTCAGTATCTTGTGTATTTAGACTTTGTTTTGAATTTTCAGTTGGGTTTCTGTTGGCAAAACCTTGGCAACCCAAGGCTGCCTGCACTTGACAGCTCAGTGTTCATATGCTAATACAGTGTACAGAGAGTCAATGCATGTAGTTTTTAATTCTGCAGGTACTGTGAGGGCACACACAATTACATAATAAAAGACAGTAGCTGTAGTGCAGTCCCTGTGTGGAATATTTTAGACACAAGCTGAAACATAAAATTTTTCACTCTACTTGATGGTGTCTGTCTTTATGTGACTCCCATCAATCTAACTGAGGCTTGGTAGGCTTGTTAGCTGCTTACTTCTCTGGCTAGTTCATATTTTATGAATTATTTTGCTTGATTTCGTCATGATTTTTTATTGATAGTCATCCTATAGCAGTTCAGGTTTAGAACAAGAAGGAACTAAACAATCCAGATTCCCACTGATGATGTCCCACAACTTCCCTGTGGAGTACATGGGTAGAGATTACTCACTCAAATATTTATAACTCTTGCACTCAGAGTATTTATCAAGTTTCTACCGTCAAATCAACAGTAAACAGTTTTGAAGTTTGTGACCAAAGAAGTAACTCCATGGAAATGCTGATCAACAGAAGCACCTCTGTTGAAGCAAATACATTTTTCTTCTCTACTTTCCTGTTAGTTTTATTCTTTTTTGTATTTTATTTCAGAAATGTAGACTAGTTAATCTGCCTCTGCTTTTAAATATACGTGTCAGTTGCAATTCCATCATAATGTACTGTAAATGTCTCTAAGTTATAGTTTATTATTATAGAAGCCTTAGTTCTCATAATTAGCTTCCTCATCCTACTATTGACAAAATGTGTTGAATGAGATTACCCTTACTCTTTCCACCAAAGAATTATTCTCTTAATATTCTTTTAATATTGCTATGTAAATTGAAGCTTGGATTTTGAGGTGGTTTGGGTTTTTTTTTTTCCTTTTTCTCTCTTGTGCATTGGAAATGTTGATTAAGTAGCTGGTAACAGCAGTTAACTATGGTATGGACGTGGACATGAGGTGCTTGCCAAAAGAACAGCTGTGTAACCAACCAGAGTGTGGTTGGCTGAGCTAGAACAGTGACTTCCTCTCCATCTAACACGTAAAAATGTAGAAATAGGAGATGTTGTCAGTGTCCTCTTAATGCCTTCTCTAACAGAAATAAGGATTAATTCAATTTTGTTTTAATTGAGCTGAACAGCAGGCAGAAAGTCTCAGAAGTTAGACCCTCTCAAAATAATGCAGGGTCTTCTGTAGAGAGGATGCCACTGACATGCTTTTTAAAAGACACATCCTAAAACAAATGCAGAATGGTAAAACTATTAGACACAGTTTAGTGTGTGTATCCTCTGGGATTGCATCGATATTAAGTACGATCTTAATGAGCATATCCCTTCTTCCCAAGGAGTTTTTGAGGTGTGTTTGAAAGGAAGAAAGGCAAATATCACGTTCCCGTGGCAAGGAATAAATTGTAAAATCGTGATTTCTCTCAGGAATTTGCCCTTGAACAATTATTCTTCTGCATGATGAAAACATTTTGGAAAGAACTGAGTATTTTCAAAAATGAATGTGGGTGTCTTTGCAAGGGCTCTTAAAGTGTTTTTTTTTTCTTTTTTTTTTCTTTTCCTTTTTTTTTCCCCTCTGAACCTATTTCAGGATCTTTTCCCTTAATTTTATAGGTGAAAATTAAAGACAAGTACAACTGTTTGCAGTTTCTCTCATGCTGATACATGCTAAGCTCAGGATGGGTGCTTTAAATATCAGTGCATAAGACTTTATTGTCATAGCATCCTAAGGGGGTTGAGAGAAGGAGAGAACATTTATTTCAGTGACAAAACACTGGGGGCTGTGTAGCTGTTCTCTCCGTGCTCTCCTTTAATGCTGGAGTTTGGTGTGTAGGACTTTTTTAGCACGTGGATCTTGGAACAGGCAACACAGGGTTTAGTGACCAATGTAGGTGGCCTACCTATTGTCCCATCTCCTTTCTCTGTAGTCTGTAAATGTGAAAAATAAAATCATACTTGCATCCTTTGCTATCCTCTCATTTGCAAAAATAGAGATCTTGGGACATTTGTAAATCTTACTTAGGAATGCTTTTGCTGCCTTGACAAGTGTGGGATTTTTGAGGGAAAGACAATTTCCTCCCAACAGTGAGTTGAGTTGTGTTTATTGCTTTCTAGTTTAATCAAATGGCTCTTGGAGAGTGTGAGTGCTTTCATAACTTTCACATTATAGGTAGAAGCAAATCAATTTTAATATAGTTTTACATTACTATAAATTCATGCATTTATTTTTTTTTCCTTTTTTGTAATATTCAATTTAGATTTATTTTTTTTTCTTAAATAGCTGATAAAGATTTTTAACTGTCTGTAGGCAGCTGGTCTTCAGTTTCAGAAAACTAATTACAGTGTATGTTCCTCAATTCAAACCCCTAAAGTTCTTTCAGAGCTGAAAATTTTGCTGTGTAAGTTTTGTTCATGTGAAGATACATTCCTGAACTACTCTACAGGTTTTCCTTTGTTCTGTGAATAGACTTGGCAAGGTTTAGGCTTTTTTATATTGTAAAACAGTACCTATCATCACATATCCAGTATGGTGGTTGTTTAAGTAGCTTTGATACTCCCTCTAACATCATCTTTGGGTAAAGAGTTTGTTGGGAAGGATAGGGTAGGAGAGATTGTTTTCTTCTGTCAGAGGTAAAAATATCCTGGTGATATTTTAAGCCTCTTACATGCCACAGTACTAATCAAACAATGGTTCTAATCATGGTAATTCAATTACTAAACCTTAGGTGAAGGAACCAGGATCTGCTGCTACGTGCAAAAATAATCTGTGGCCACTTAGGAAGATACAGTTACACGTTTATCATCAATAAATGATGCACTGTGTTATTGCTGCTTCTTCTGGTAGTAGCTGTATAGGCAGCACAGCTGTAAAGACCCATTGGAGTCTTAAAACTCTTGTTTTTTTCCAAAGTTCAGCACTGGGGATTCAAGAGCTGCCAGTGACTGACAGCTCTGAAGAGAGTAAGACCGAATTACTTCCCAGCAGCAGTTGTAGTAGGCACGGGCATTGTGGTATTTTCTGTCTGTTCAGATATTTATCCTAAACTGACCTACATCTGCTGGATTAACAGTGTAACCTGACCTGCTTTTATCTCTGCTATGCTATAAGGCAGGAAGGCTGTTCTGGTTAGTCCCTAACCAGGGGAAAAGCTGTACTAGTTGGAGCAGAAGCAATCAAATTTCTTTTAATTAAAAGATTGTAAAAAGTATGTTCTAGCATCAAGTTCATTTTATATTTATCGCTTTAAAAGTCTTTTCTTTTTTTTCCTTCCCTGAGTGTTAATGTGTTTTTAAATGTGAGGTTTAAATCTTGACATGCTAGTTGGTGCTTTGTTGTGGTACACTGGAGAACAGTGAAGAATTCTCCATGGGTTTGCACAGTTTATACAGAGAAAGTAAGACTTCATTTGATAAATGAAAAAAATTATTTTCACACTTGAATTTCTTTCAACTGAATGAGATTTTTTTTATGTCTTCAAATACACAAAAACATCGAACTGCAGCCATTTGAAAATTGGAGAATAAATGCTGTGTTTAGAAATATTACTCACTAACGTGATTACTAATCAAGGATTAACAAAGTATCCCAAATCTGTGACAAGTCATTAAATGATATAATATACTGAAGTATTCCATTTCTATGGATTCTTTTGTTAGCAGCTCAGATAATAGTAGTGAGGATGAAAGAATTTCTTGTCTTTGGAGGAAACATTAAAGTAACATGCCAGAACTTAAATGACATATGAAGGAGCTTTTTGGCATTTCAGTTTTCTCTTAACTTTACAGTTTTTTAAGTTTGCCATTGCAGGTTTCTAATGATGTTACTGATGTCTCCAGGCTTGTGTCATGTAGCCTTGTAACGCTATGAAAAATAGGTGAGATTTGGACTGATTTGGAGGAAGGTAGAAGTGCCATGTTATTCAGTGATGCTTGTGGTTAAGGACAAATTAAATGTGTGCAGACAAAAGGGAATCCCTTAAATTTTTGCTTAAAACCAATTGTAGCAAAAGTGGCAACCCCTAATGCTGAGGAGCTTTCCAGAACTTAAATATCAAGTCAGACAATTGACAGGACATTGTATATTTAAAAAACGTGTTTCATCTTTTAGTGTAAAACCAAATTAATAGTAAATTAGCTTTAAAGAGTGTGTTTTCTCTGAAGGCTGGAGTCCTCAATCTGACATGTCTTAGGGCATATCTTGACTGCTGTTTATATAAACACTGTCAGGATGGTATGGTTTTGAACACAGGCAGGAGATAAGTAATTTAAATATGGGTTAGAACCTTGACTAGTTGCCCATCTTCAGAACTGTTTGCTGTTCTTCTTATTATATGGTTTGGGTTTTGTATTTTTTTTTTTTTTTTGGTCAATTATGTGGCATAGCTCCCTCAGTAAATGTAAAGTTTGTGGTTGACAAACTTCTGGTTAATGCTTCCTTTTGGTGTGTAAAATGCAAAGTTTGTGCCATTCTTAGGCTGAATAAATGTCATTCACTCCTTAAAGAATGATCCATAGCTCACATAATTTCATGATCCATAGCTCACATAATTTCAGTACTTTCCCCATAAAATAAGCTTGAGTTTTAGAATTGGACCAGAATGAAATTAAAACCTTTTCAGCTTCCTAAGCCATCTTTGTTTTGCAAGCTGTAAATCATTTCTTCTTTCCTGCATTCTGTATTGTGAATTTGGGAGCCACTGGGAAAGCAGATAATCAATAGAAATATATGGGCCATTTGTTTTTATTTATGATAGATAAAAAGCCCTCACTGGCTTGTAAACTTATTTATGGGACTTTCACATATGCTTAGCATGTAAGATTAATGTAATTTCAAAATAGCTTGGAATATACCATTGGTTTAAGTGTTGTAACTAGGCTTTTATATATTTTGTGGAAGTGATATCTGGGGGTGGGGTTTTGAAAACAATGGGGTTGTAGAATTTCCCAGGCTGTCTTTGGATTTTGAAGAAAAGAGTTATGCCAGATTTTGTACAGATCTGCTTTTGTCTGGTAGAAAAAGAAGTGATACTTCTGTTCTACAAAAGGACAATTTCTTCCTGATCTGATGCAAAAGGGAGTAACAGGAAATATGGATAAAGAAGGCACTTGAACATGTGCTATAAAGGATATATAAAGTCTTCATTTACTGTGCTATCTGTACCACAGGATTTGGAAGTGCAGATGCACTTATTGTTCATTAGACTCTGTTGCAAACTGAAATATACCATAAATCCCAACGGGAAAACAGAATCTACTAGTTTTTATCATTCCAAGTAATTTTCCTTTTAATTGGTCGTTTAAAACCTATCATTTGAACTTCTTTTAGAAAGTAAATCTCTTCAGAAATAAATTTCAAAATGTGTGACTGGCTGGTCACAGCTAAATGCAGAGTAATCTCCCTCTAGGCCTTGTCTGCCCAGGATATTTACCAAGAAAAAAAAACAACTTTTTTTTTTTTTCCTTCTGCTCGCTGCCTCGAGGCTGGGGAAACAGCAGTAGCCCTGCTCTGCATGCATGAGGGATTTGCTTTCTTAAGATTGTGAGGATAAAGGCCTCAAATTTGGATCCTGTCTAATCTGTTTACATTGATGTGTCAATTCTGCACAAGGAGTGAGCTGTGCCAGGAGAGCTCCTAAGTGGCCTTCATGGATGGTGGGGATGTGGATGGATGGAGGACAGGGCCTGTGGACAGCTCATTTTCTCCAGGAATCAAACATCTCTTCCTGAATGAAGCATTTGCTGCGGAAGACCAAGACGTGTGAAGATCAGGCAGGGACAAAGCCCTGTGTGACTGTGGTTTGGCAGGATGCACTGGGACTTCTCACCTGTCTCCTGCTGTGGCTTCCCACCTCTTCCTCTCCATGGGAAATGGAATGAAACAAGTCAAGATTTTAGGGGAAGTGCCTTCTGTAGAAGCTGTGAGAGGACATCCTTCTTTCTGTTTTGAGGAGAAGATAACCTGAGATGGATGTGATAGCAGGCTTAGAATTATTTCCTCCCTCCCCCCTTTTTCGAGGCGGGGGGAGGGGGAGGGTGTTGGTTTTTGTTTTATTTTTAATTATTAGTGTTTTCTTCCCACTTCTTCTCTGCCTTCCTCAAATGTGCACTGCCAGAGGTGAGGAGCAGAGCCAGTGGGAGTCAGTTCCTGGCACTGGAGCCTGCCTCCTGCCAGGGACCCCAGTTTCAGATGCTTTTTACTGTGGTGGTCACAAAGCTCCAGTCTCTTACGTCCATTCACCTGATTTTTTTGCGTCAGTAAAGCGTGGAAGGCTTCCCACAGGCATAAGCAGGACAGGGCAATTATGAGAGCTGAAAATACTTCAAAAGTCACCATAGGAAAAGCAGGACTTGAGATGAATTTCCAGAGATTGGTACAAATGTACTGCATGAGAGCTTTCAGCGTAGCCCCATTTAATTTTCCTCATTCTGAGTTAAGAGAAATCAATTGTTTGATTTGAGCATTTCATTCAAATGCAGCTGAAGCACTTTGTAGGTGCAGTTAACTCCCATTTTCTCTGTAATGCTACAAGACAAGCCATTTCACTGTAGAATGCAGTACTACCCAGAACAAAGTATCAGTGTCACTTGTGCTGTTTCAATTAAGAGGCTTACAGAAAAGATCCAGTAAAATGTATATTAGTATGAGAAATTGGAGTTGACTTATGAATATCAGTGTCAAAACAGAAGATGTCTTCAGAAATACAGTATTATGTCCTCTTGATCTGAGTGGGAACTTAGGAAATCTAGCTTGTACAGGAAAATGGAATAAAAGCTCTGCATGTGCAGCAATGTGCTTACCAAAATTTAAACATTGGCAGCCACGCTGCTACAGCTTGGGGAAGATGTTTGCATGGTAGGAGTAGGCAGCTCCTTAGGTGCTGCTCTTGCTTCCTGGTAAACTTCTGGATTGTCCCAATGCACACCATTCACTCTCTAAAAGGGGAATTCTTCACATGGAAACTTCCAGTCCAGCAGACACCTGAAATATCTACCCCGTTTCTGAAAGGCTTCTGCTGCCTGCAGAATAGAAAAGTAACTGTGGAACAACTGGCAACAAGTTTTTAAACACATTACTGAGGCTCTGGGGAGGTCTGTATCATGAATATATTTTTTTCTATCTGGAACATGTGTACACACTCTAAAGTGTCAGGCTGTTGTACAGGGGAATCAATACAAATCCAGTGTTTTGACTAAATTAGGGAATTAGTCCCAAGAGTGGAATTAAGAAAAGATGAGCAATCCATCCAGCGTTCCTGGTGCTTCAGAACAAGATTTGTATTATTGCAAGTCTCTGCCATTCTTGCATGTGCAAGTTCTTTTGGTTTGGTTTTTTTCTTCTTTTTTTTTCACAGTATACCCCTGTAAAGCATTTACATCAGATGCTTTAATAGCTCCTGACAAACTTGTTAGTATTGTTTCCTGTGGCAGTGTGACAGATTTTATTGCCGAGTACACACGCATATGTGAATTTAGATTGCAAAAATAAATCAATGGATGATGATATTTGAAAACTTTTAAATAGAGAACTAGGTGGTGCTGTTCTTTCATCTTTGTTGCTTAGCTGAATTCTTAAGTATGGGCTGCGAACACCAGGCTACTACTTTTCAAAATCGAATTTAGCTGTCTTAGAAGTTACAGTTTCAGATTTCATTGAGAATGCTATTTAAAAGCTAATAATTGCACAATATGACACTTTATACTTTATGGAAAAGAACTTTTTCATTGAACAAATGGTGCAGTTTTATTCAGTATGGTGATATACTTCCCTTTTTTTTTCAGTTTGAATGACTTTGGAGTTAAGTCAAAGAACTTTTTAGACTCTATGCTTGGTGTTTTATTTAGGATTATTTGTTCTAGTCAGTTTAGATGTGTGGACCTTTTTAATCCTTTTCCATTGTTCGTTTCTTCAGCACTTCAGGACTAATTTGCTAACAGCACAACGAGATCATCAATAATTGCTGGAAGAAATTTGTTGCAATTCTGTAGTAGCAGTATATAAACCACAATTAATTAAACCAGAAAACCAATTTATTAAGTTTCATTCCATTTACAAAAAATATAAATTTTTAATCACTGTCTTGTCTCAATGCCATTAATGCTGCAATAAGAAATAGTGAAACTAGATTATAATGAACTGCCTAGGATCGAGATAGATTTGTTTTATTAGTGTTCAATGTTGCAGCAGAATAATAAATGTCTAATTAGAATCCAACTCCAGTATGTAGCACTTGGGTAGAGAGTGCGTCTCATTGACCACTGCTTAAACTAAAATGTTGAAAGAACAGATGGAAGATAAAGAAATAAGGGGAAAACATTCTTCTGCACTGAAAAAGAGATGAAAATGTGCTCTGGCTAGGTCAGAGTTATGAATGTGTTTGCTCTAAGTATGTAATTGCTTATTCAAAAAATAAGCTGCAGCTGTTAATGGAGGAGTGTGAAAACACTTTTTCAGGGAATTTGTTTCCCCTGTTCTTTCTGCAGTGCTGCAATACAGACTGGAAACTGAAACAGAAAGTTGGGTTTGCACTTTATGCTTAATAGTGTACAGTCAAAAAATGCTTTTACTTGACACAAATTAGAGATTTAGTCAAATAGCCAAATAATACCCATACATTTGCAAATTCGTATCTACCAATGTTGAAAGCAAAAATTCATTTTATGTTGATTTTTCTGAGATTTCAGTATCACAGAAGTTGCTATTCCAACATTTGAAAACCACCAGAAGGTGTTCCAGTTTATTTTTGGAAATGGGAAAAAAAGCCAGAACAACTCCAATTCACAAAGAATTTTTTAAAAGTCCCTTTTTATTCCTGACAAGCAAATATTCTTAGCTCTGAAGCAGGAGTCACATTCTGTTATGCTCTGTGTTGTAATGGACTTTGTACGGTGTTTTTGGTTTGTACCATTAAAAACTATTAATAAAAACTCACTGCCAGAGTTACTTCAGTGCTTAGACCTTGCTTATTTCAGAATTTTATCTCAGAGATAGTGGTTCAGTTTGTATGGGTTAGCAGAGTATATACTTTTAAAAGGGGTATGTTAATAGATTGTGTTAATTGGGTACAAGTGTGCAAAAGATTTCTGCATGCATTTTTTTAAATTGAAAATTATCAAACCAGCTACATTCAGAAGTTTCTGCTTTCTCCCCCAGCCCACAGTTTGGCCTGTGGATTAGCACATTCTCACAATTATTGCAAGTACTTAATTTTTGCAGCATCTTCCTCTTTTTCTCAGAAAGTATTGGACCCCTGAATCAAGTCCTTCTATGTGCAAGTGTCCTCCTAAAGAAATATCTGACTGGAGAGAGAGAGGATTTATTACAAGTAGTTACTTCTTTTCAAGTGTTGTGATTCAAAACCACTGAAATTGATCATTTATGGGTGTTGGAGGTGGGCTGTCGATAAATAAATGAAGGACCACTTATAAGTCTTTCTGCACCAGCCCACTCCTTTCAGAACAGCTAAGCATGAACATGTGAGGGAGGGAGGTGTTAGAACCAGAGCTGCTGTTGTTTTACTGATTTTCCCAAGTTATAGATGCTATTTAAAAATCTAATTTAAGCCTAGTGCACGGAAAATGTCCTGTGATTTCTACAACATTGTGCAACACTCCAGAATAATTTTTAAAAAGTGGATGCTACTTGATCCTTAGATCTGAGGAAGAGAGAGGGGTATTATTATTTCAAAACAGAGGAAATATGATTAAAATGGTCTTTATTTCTTTTGTTCTGCTCAGGTTCTGGGAAACACAGTGATTCCAAAAGCATGAAAGGTGTCCTTGCCCATGGCAGGGAGGTTGGAAATAGATGATCTTTCAAGTCCCTCCCAACCCAGGCCATTCTCTGTTTCTGTGATTCTGTGAACACTAAAGCTCAGATTTGCTTTCTTCGTACATTAAAATAATACTAAGTTCTTGATTTTTTTTTCCCCCCTACTGAGTATTACTAGTATGGGGAGAGATCTGAATAAGATACTGAGTTTTAGGTAACTTCTGTTTCAAATCATTTAGATTGGCACAGTAGGTTTTTCCCCTTGGCTTACATTGCAATGAATAATTTATACATGAAATGCAAGATGACACCATATATAAGGTTACTTTTCTAATCCAGGAAAATGCCACAATGTAAAGGAGCCATAAAATACTTTGCATTTCTTTTTGTGAGAAAATGATTTTTTTTCCCCCAACTTTCTTTGATTTAGGCTGTGTAAAACACTTCCGGGTTTTATTCTCTTTAAATCTGTGACTTTGTTTGCTTTTTCTCCATTGTCTGGGTTTTTACTTCTTTTGTTCTGTTTTGTTAATATGTCAGTGTGTTGCCATAAGTCCTGATATTTAAAATTATTAAATCAGCTGAAGAATAGTTCTGAATGAACATGAAATTGTTGTCTGTTTTGGGACAAAATGATGAGGAACCCATTGTCACCTGTCACCAGCTGGGTTTCATGGGGGGGTTGTTTGGTGGGTTTTATTTTTTTTTCCCCCTTTTTGTTTGGATTTTGGTAAGGATGATGGTAAACATTACTGTCTGATTTAGTAAAAAAGACAGCTACACCCAACTTAATTTCCATGGTATCTACAGCAGGGTTGTTAGAAGGGGGAAATAGAGAACTACCTCATTTTTCATAAGACTATCTCAGCTTCTGCTGCTGCTGCAACACTTTTAAGTTCTTAGATATTTTCTTTTGGTATTTACAAGTACTTTCCCTTTGTTTTCATCATGTTTCAGTTGCCACAGTTACAGTAAGTGTTTATTTTTGAATATAGTCATAACAAGACTCTCTAGTGTAATTTCAGTGAGGGGTGTGACTTTTGTTTGTTTCCTCAGTGCACCTTTAGACAACTTACACTTCGGATGAAAACTAAACAGATTGTACATAGGGAAAATTGAACCTGAAGTCTTTCCAAGTATGGAATTTAAAGGAAATAATGAATATTTGGAGCAAATAGTGCTTATACCTCTTTTTCCCTGATAGTGGGATCTCAGAACCTTTGAATTTAAGTTTTTAAAGTTAACACTAACTAAATTAACTCTAAGGCTACTCAGGGTCATAATAGTGATGCTTTTTTTTTTTTTTTTTTGAGAATTGTTACATAGTATTTGTCATGATTAATTAATCTTTGAAAACCTCTGTTCATAACATTGCCAACATAACAGAATTAAATGGAAATGATGAGATAGGTGAAGAATTGTTTGTGTACATCTCTTTATATCAATACTGAAAATTAATGATCAAGAAGATAGGGCAGTTACTACATGATACTTGATGAACCTAATTCAGTTAGTTACCTGACTCTATGCAAATATTCCAAGTACCCAGGAAAGAAGTGTTTTAGGTTTTTTTTTGCCAGCTACCCTTCTGTCTCCCCACTTCTCTGAAGATTTTGAAGCGTGCATGAAACTCTGCTGGCAACACTTAAAAAATAGAAATAAAATTCTGAAGTCCAGCTCTTCTACCTTGAAACCAGTAATTTAAGCTGAAGCAAAGATGTTTGTGTTTTTTCATCTCTGTGGGACTGTATTATTTGGAATTCTGTTTATTTTCATTGTGAAACACATAAGTGATTGGTTTCGATGCTCAGATAATATCAAAGTGATTTTGTTGCTGTAGCTTGTGTGCACTCTTTCATTTTTTGCACTTGGAATAGTAGGCATGCCCATGTGTCTGCTCTGTACCTGCTTGTGAAAATTCAAAGGTGCAGTCACAGTATGTGAAAAGTCCTTAAGTCCCATCAGAGTGTTGGCATTTTTCTCAACTTGCTGAGTGTATAAGCTGTAAATTTTAAGTATTTCCATGTAGAAACCTCATGCATATAAGAAGACCATTTTATCTATGCCTGTTTGTCAGCAGCTGCATCCCAGAATGGATTTCTTAAATAAGTACCACTGTTCTGCAGTTTGCTCTTCTACATGCTTTAAAGTTGTCTGATAATCTCAGCAAATCAAAAACTCTTCCCCCACCCCACCAAATTGTCTTCTGAGATTGTGGAAGTACTGAAATCTGTTCAGAAAGGTGATATAATAAATAAGTCTTTCACCCACCTAAAATGAAAAAACTTTGGCTAAAGTTTTGACTGTTGATTCATTAAATCTTTTGTCTTGTTGCTGGATCTGCTGGTAAGTATCTTTCAACACTTTCATTTTTGGGACTTTCTCATCACAAAATGCTATGACAGACAAAATATGAAGTAAAGTTGATCTCTTTTGTCTGCACTAACTCTTTGAGTTGAGCCTCTTACTCCATATGAAGTGCATCCTCTGAGCACTAAGAGTCCACCAGCTTATAGCAAGGCTAAGGGGCTGAAAATGGAATTTTCCAAAGAAATCCTTGAGCTGGAAACATCATGGGGTTGTGGCTGGGCTGATTAGCCTTGTGTATTTCATGTTCAGTACATTGGTCTTTCTTACCCTTCTCTTTGCCAACACAACCATTTCACTTTTTGTTAATACATGTCCCATTCTTCTCAGTGAGAGTTTTTAGTATCATCTTATCCTAGCTAGCATTGTACTCAACAAGATCTGGTCTTGTTGAGTACAGATTAAGATTGTCTTTCCAGACAAACTCTTGTGAAAATGCTGACTCTGAGTATTTGCTGCATTTCATTGTAGATGTGTCAAGATGTTTCATTAGTCTTGGTGTAGACTGCTAAAAGTGTGTGTTGAAATTCAGAGTTTTGAGTGATATGTAGTCCACTTAAAAAAGCAACGCCCACTGTGGTCAGTAGAAATTCACGTGCAGAGGTTTGGAAAAAAGTCAGGTTGCATTTTCTGTTATTTCAGAAAAAAATACGTGGTGTAGAGGTTGCGTTTATTTAATGTGTTTTAACTATAGTTTTAACTGTATTTGTATATAGACATTGAGGCTAAGTTTAACTCTGTATAAAGATGTATACATATACATATATATATAAATATGCATATATATATATACACACATATACGTATATATATATATGTCATCACTTGATTTGTACCGCATTCAAAGCTAATAGATTAAATGTCCATGAATGAGTTGGCCTCTGGCAAGAAGGTTGCCCAAAACTAAAGACAACTTAAGTGAAATAACTGAAGTGTTCTGAAACTGAAATGTGAAAACATGCCCCGAAAAACGTGTATTTTTGCTCTCTTTAAATAGAAGCCCCATCAAAAAAAGTATACTTTTTTTTTTTTTTTTT
>VWZU01019453.1:16029-29461 GCA_013397095.1 Sterrhoptilus dennistouni
AAGTGTTGATGTCAATGCAGCTGAGTTATGGAAGACCTGGTACTGGCTGGTTCAACAGAGTCAGAATTATGCTGTTCC
This sequence comes from Sterrhoptilus dennistouni, assembly GCA_013397095.1. NCBI lineage: Eukaryota > Metazoa > Chordata > Aves > Passeriformes > Zosteropidae > Sterrhoptilus > Sterrhoptilus dennistouni. The sequence goes on from VWZU01019453.1 coordinate 16,108, forward strand.
AGGTCATTGTGGGTCATCTGGTTAATGCTGGATGTGAAAGGCTGTGCTACATTCCAGCCTTTGTCCTACTTTCATGAAACAGATGCTCTTCGCTTATGAGGAGACAAAATTAATTTCTATGAAATGGGTGGGTGTCTGCTTGCCATTCCTTAAATGCAGCCATTTCAATTTTGGTTAAATGCTGTGTAGTTTGTAACTTCAGGAGTTCATATTTTGAGGTGTGAATTTCTTAGACCCCACGACAAGCTGAACAAATGGAAATACAAATGCCTAATGTAAATACTGTCAGTGCTTTGAAGCTTTTTGCTTATTTTGCAAGCATTTGAGCCTATTAACTCTAAAAAAAAATCTAAAATGGTAATAAGTGTTAATGGCAACCTCCTCTTTCAGAAAAAGAACCTGAAATTTGCAATGCCAGGTCACTCAAAAGACCTCTAGGTTCACACTGAATGAGGTTTAATGAAAATTTTCTTTCTTTCTTTGAGGGTTTTTTTGTTAAGCAGTAATTCACCTGTAGAAGATTAGGCTATTTACTAGCAAGACTAAAATGTAATACATCGAAGAAACATGATAGCAATTTTATTATGCATGTGAGGTATGTCCGCTGAATTTTCAGTGGCAGAAGTGTTGCTTTTGTTGTTGGCTTCCATAGGCTGCAGTAAGCAAGGGAAGCTGCCAAACCAGATCTTCTGGAGGCACCACCTTGCTGATCCTGGACTTTCAAGGCTAATCTCCATCACCTGCAGGCCTGAGTGTGCACTTTTCCGTGGAGGGGAAGGATCCAGGCAGGATTTGCAAGGCTGGGAGACACCAGTGCACTCATGTGGAAAGGTTTCAGACAGGATCCAGGTTTGGATTGGTTTTTGTAGCCCTGGTTTTGTGCCTAAGATGTTTTGGTTTTCTGAAATTCTTTTCCCAGGGAATTTTCTGTAAACATGAGACGTGATTTTGTAACTGTAACCTTGTTTTCATTCCTTTTCGTAGGAGGGACTTCTTGATGTCCCTCTGGCCTGACCAATGTGATTGAAGAGGTTTGCCTTTGTTTCACCAATCAAGTTGGACTGTGTGAAATAGTATAAAAGGGAGACACATCCCAAAAATAAAGGAGTCATTTTCAGCCTTCTGAAGTCAGAGTCTGTGTTGTTGTGGTGTAAAACAGGGTCAGGTTTTCTCTCTCCTGGGCAGCACAAAGCCATGTTCACATGGCAGAGTAGGATGTTGTGGTGAACAAGGGAATGGGGAATGCAGAGAGATCTGAAATGCTGGAGAGAAAGGAGAGGGATAGAACTGATGTACAGTAATATGGCAGAAGGGAGAGAAACAGAGAATGTGATTTGAGGTATGAAGGGTGGACTGCCTGCTGTAAAGTAGAGGAAAATAACACAATTTCAGATGTGTACAAAGATCCCTGCCATGTACAGCTGGTTCAGCCTCCCCACACTAGTTTAGTCCTAATCAAATTGCAACTTGAAATGTGTTCCAAGTTCTCCATTAGAATTAAGAATTTACATGCCTTGAACATGCTTCAGCTTCACATACTTGCTGTAATAAAATAATAAAATACTCTTCAGGGTGAAACATTAAATACCAATGTATGGTTATAATTTGGTTTTTTTTTTCCTAAAAAATATTGTGCAGATTTATATTATTTCATTTCTCCACCTAATTTTTTTTTCTCACCATGGGATCTCTTTAATAATGCTATTCTTGTTCCTGTGGTTGGTTCTTCCTGTGCCTGATTTCAGAAGAACAGCTTGAGTGACTTCCTCAATTTAGTTTTTATATAGTGACAAGTATCTCATGCTTCTAATCCAAATGCTGTGTGCTTGACTAGCCTCAATCCAGAGAGTGAATATCCCTCTATGAACAAAGCCTATTCTAATAGTTTTCAGAGTGTTTATCAGCATTATTCTGCTATTCTGAGCTGCCACATGCTATAGTCCCTTTTATGAACCAAGAATTCATTTATAAATAAGATTAGGAATTTATTGTTACTAATCCTTCCTTATTTTTAATGTCCACTGCTGCTGGATTACTCTGTCATTTACAGGAACTGTAATGTTTGGAGCTCACATTTTTGAATTTTTGGTTGGTTTTTTTATTTTTAATTTTTTTTCCTTGGCTTCCAAGTCTTAAACCAGAAACTAAAAACAGAGAACTTTCCATAATATGCAGAAAGAATGAATAGCTACAATTTCTCATTTCAGTCTGCTGTATTGGTCCAGTGTTCTAAGTCATTAAAGTTTTTTTAGCTGTTAAATTGTGCTTTTTCCCTACACTGGTAGTTCTTCCTAAGTCTATCATCAGTAAATTTAATTAGCACAGTCCTACTGATGTGGTAATTGTTGCTTATGGGAATGTTAAATGATTTTTGTCCGAAGATCAATCTGAGGGTGTCTAGAAATAAACAGAAACTAGTAGAGTTTGCTTTTCATTTCATATATGAAACATTTACTGTCTTAGGAAGATCAGAGAATATTTGATTTCTATTTGATATTCTTTTTCTGTTTGATATTGGGAGAATGTTCTATTTCTATTACCTTCTATTTGTGTCAAAAAATGATAGGTTGGCTTTGTTTGTTTGTTTTTTAATATGTCCAGCATGGTATTTATCACACTAAAAATATTTGTCTTCTGGTACAGAACTTGAAATTTACTTTATTTTTTAATCAAAATTCCATTCATGTTTCATTAGAAAAAAAAATTATACAGGTGGAAATATTTTTCCTCCTTCAATCTGCCTTATATATTCCTTGCAAGACCTTACTTGTTAACTGTTCTTTTCATCTTCCTTGTAAGCATTAATTTATTCTTGCCTTGTTTCATTTTTATGATTACATTTTTGGTAATGTTTTCAACAGGTTTAGGTGAAAATTGATCAAAGAGGTCTCTTGATGCAGCTGTCTGTTCATCTAAGTCAGAAGCTTTTCAATAGGCTTTTGGGTTTCTGCCCACGGATTAAGATTGTCTTTCCCGACAAACTCTTGTGAAAGTGCTGACTCTCAGTATTTGCTGCATTTCATTGTAGATGTTTCAAGTCTTCATTTTGTCTTGCTGAAATGAAAAGTTTGATTTATTTTTTTTCCCCTAGTTCATCAGAAATGTTTTTCTAGTTGTGCACTCCAAGGTTATATATTCTGGCCTCTGATTCAGCTACTTGACAAAGCCATGTGTGAGATTATATGAACTCTAGTTGATGCTTTGTGGGGAAAAAAACCAAAAAAACCACTAAAAAACTAACAAGCAAATCCTATCTCAATCAAATTTCTGTATTCCCAATACTGGTACTCAGTGTTCTTGGATGTATCTCTGGAGAGTTGAAAATTTATTAATTTCCAGTGGTATCTGCTGGTAGTACAAATCCACCAAACAGTCAAAAGACATTGAACTTGAAAAGGAAGTTTTCCTACAGGACTTACCAAGTTCTTCTCTGGGTTGAAGTCACAAAAGAGAGAAAACAGTTTGTGTTTTGTTTTTACTCTTCAATCAATTACAAACATGTACTTCTGCCTTCAAATAACATTTTAAAATATGGCTTTTGCAGACCTGTAAAATTATGACTTTGGATAGCATGTAAAGTTATTTCACAGTAGAATAAAGAAACAACTGCTCAATATAATGTTAATCTTTTTACTAAACCAAAACTCTTAACCTGAAACATTATTTTGGCATTTCATTCATTTAACAGGACTTCATTAAATTCTTTGTACATGTAGTTTTGGAGTTGATTCTTGACCGTCCATAGTTGTTTTGTGTAAAAATAGTTGAGTGGTAAATTTATAAAAGCTTCTTATGGCAGAAATTGCATTAATCTGGTGTGTGTATGTGTGTGTGGTTAGGAATATGTGGTATATTAAATGATGCTTTTTTCATTTTCACTTTTCTTATAAAGGAAAATATGTCTTTGCATCTCTTTACTCATGGCAGTTTCATGTAATGTGACTGAGGCTGAAGTTATTTTGGCTTACACCTCTTCCCCTAAAAGTTCACATCAGTTCATTAAGAGTAACTTTTAGACAGCGGGTAGGACTTAAATAAATAACTCTGAAGTGCTTGTGTAGCATACAGATACACTGTAGAAGTGTGCATATGTATGTAAACTCTCTTAGAATATTTTGCAGGCGTGTTATTGAACATTTAATTTAATAGGTATTCAGGAAATAGTCTTCTGTTTCTGCTTTGCTTAGTTATACTCCTAAAGTGCTTCCTCTGCAGAGCATTTTACAGCAAATCTTTTGAAGTGTTTCATCAGAAGCTGCAGGTGCCTAAGACAAGTGAGGCTCCCAAATAGCCGCCTCATGAAATCTACTCATCATGTGGTATTCACACAGATTCATGTTTGTTTACAAGTCAATTTAAAATTCAGTTCTTGCAGGAAGCACCAAGACAATGGTTAAAGATTTCCTTCCATCGTAGTTACTGGAGAGAGAAAAACCAATAGGATCAGCTAACTGATCTATTTCCACTACACTGTTTTCAAAGATTCATTTTACTGTTGGAGCAGATGAGGAAGCAATAGCTAAAAAAGGCTCAAAGTTGATATTATTTGCTGTGCTTCCCAAAAAGGGCACATGCTAAAATCTTACTAAAACCAGGTGCACATTTAGGAAGTCACTTCGCTTAACTGAGTCGTTGTTTATTTTCACAACGCCAGTTGCCAGCGAAATTGCTATTCCTCCTACATTGTTTCTAAACAATTTTGCCTGGGAGAGTGACCAAATTTTTCATCATTTCTGACTTTGCCAGGATGCATTTGTTCTACGCCTTAAAGCTGTTAGATATGCTCTAAATACTCTGGGAATTACGGATCGCTCGGATGGCACTGTTAGTCAGCATCCTCAGCTGCCGTGGCTCCCGGGAGCTGTGTCAGGGTGATGGGTGGAGCACACAGCCATGCTCAGCTCTTGGCTTTGGCCTCTGTGGGGGTTTTCCTCCTGGCATCATCCTCTGTGTGCCTGGCAGCTCTGAGGAACACGTAGCTGTCCTGAGGGAGCAGCTCGCTCCATCTCTGACCCTTGGATCCTCCAGTGGGGTAGGGGAGAAGGTGGTGGCACAGCCATCCTTTGGGGAGTTGGGAAGGGTATGAAAGGAGGTGTGACACCATAGTGCCTGCAGCAGTCAGAAATCATGAAAAATTTTGGTCACTCTCCCAAGCAAAAATGTTTAGAAACAATGTAGGAGGAATAGCAATTTTGCTGGCAACTGACGCTGTGAAAATAAACAACAAATTGGAGAAGTGACTTTTTAAATGTGCCCCTGGATTTAGGGGAGATTTTAGCATGTGCCTTTTTTGGGAAACACAGCAAATAATGACAACTTCAATTGTTCAACAAAAGTAACGAGCCTTTTTTAGCTCACCATGGTGAGCAGTAGAGCAAAATGGAAGAGGAGAGGATATGGCAGCGGGATGGGAGGAGAGCAAGAGGGAACAGGGCGTGGTGAGGAGACAAGGGTCTCTGGAGTGTAAGGAAGAGGAGAAAGCAATGGCCATGGGCCTCTTTAGAGAAAAGCAGAACAAATCACTCAGACTCTGGTTGGAACTGTGTTAGAACCCTGTTCCATTTGTGTGTTTTTCTATGCTGTTGTTGTCATCAGCATTTAAAGTCGTTCAAGCAAGAGCACACACAAAAATGATGATATCTCTCTCCTTTGTCTCCTTTGATGATGTAGCAACATAACCCCAGCACTGCTGAAAGTTTAATCCCTGAGTTTGGAGTTCAGGACACAGCCAGCCTGCTAGAGTCCTCTGTGTGTGTCTTTGTACTTGGAGAATGTTCTGGGACACTGATTTTTTTTTTTCTCCAAATTTAGTACGTTTCAAATTGTCTCTTTTCCTACGTAAAACAGTTTTACCAACTTGCCAACATGTGCAAGCTGGACAGTGTGGGGAGACAGAAAGAGTGCTAAAGGCAATCTTGCCTCTGATACCTTGCAGCTGTGTTAATTACCCAAGAGTGGGAACAGCCGTGCCCACAGCTGGGTGTGATAAAAGAGTGAGTGAAGTGGTAGAGAATTAGTTGGAGTCTGCCGCCCATACTGTGAGGAGGAAGGGACAGGAGGTCATGCCAGGGACAGGAAGGAGACAGCTGGAACTGCAGAAGGAAGAGAGAAGAAGGAGAGAAAGAGCCAGAGCTGTGTGGAGCTGACCATAGGAGGCTACATAGAAAAGGTATGAAAGACTTCTAGATAACAAGAGGCTGGTGCTTGAAGCACGCTGAGGTTTTTATTGAAGCACTCTGAGTGCAGTGGCCATCTTGACTATGACAGGACAGCATCATAGAATTTGTTTCACATGTGCATTAGCCTCCGAAGTGTATCCTAACTAATGCTAAAAGTTAATGTGTCTATGTGTCCTTCCTTTTTCTTTATTTTGAATTGTGTTACTTAGACTTTTCCACACATTGGAAAAAAAATCAATGTAAATGAGAAGTATAGTTGAATTGAGACTTTGGCAATGTTTGAGTTAAGAAAAGTATCAAACATATTTCAAATATGAATATGGTATTAATTTGAAAGAATATAATATATAAAATAAGCCAATAATATTGTTTCATTCATGTATGTATATAAATAGATGAATTGTATAAATATGTATTTATGTAAGAATCTGAGACCTTATGTTGTTCTGAACTGTGCAGTAAACACAGTCATCCTGCAAAAATCAGGAAGAATTTCTGTCTAGCTCTTTTCTCATCTTCATGTCTGGCTTTTGCACAAGCTAAGGATACTCTTCAGTTATCCATCCTTGGAGCCTGTCTGAAATTGTCAATTTTAAAAGTTAAAAAACTTCAAAACATCTAAAGCTAATGCTCCCCTCTCCTTTCTTTTTTGCATGTCTTAGATCATTTAGGTGAAAAGTGAAAAATACAACAGTAGAAGACAGAGCAAACTCCCATCACTGACTTTCCCCTCATTTATCAGTGTGATATTTGGAAGGGGACAGAGGGGAGCTTAATGTGTCCTTCTGTGAATGCAGCTTCCTCCTGGCTTATGAGACTTATTTTGCCAGTTTTATTTCTTCTTTTAGCTGCCTCCAAGTTTATGGCCCATCTGTTGGCCATAAACAAGCCAAGAAGTTGTCTTGGGTTGCAAGAACTGCCTGATTCAGTGGCAATTTGAAGCAGAGCCCACTGTTGGATGGAGGGAGGATGTTCTGTGCAAGGATTAGACATGTGCAGCATTGCAGAGGCTTTGGTAATACAGCAGGTATTGGGGAGCAGCAAATTTAAGTGATTTGTGGCTGGAGAAAAAAGCAGGAGTGACAGGTTCTGCTGAGAGCTTTTTCTTTCTTGCCGTGGTCAGTTCTCAGAATCTCTAAATCAGCCATATTGCAGGCATTCTTGCAAATGATTACTTGAAGGTCCTGCATGGAAATAATTGAAGTATTTTATTCAGTTTCAGAGCATCAGGATTCAGCAGGTCTGTAAGTTCTATAAAATCAAGGAATTCTGTGGGTTATCTGGAATTTAGCTGCAGCTCCAAGGCCCTGTCCTTCCCCATGCTGGCCTTGCAGACAGTGCTGAAAATATCAATGCTCCTTCTGCTGCATCTGTTGTCAACTCCGTGTCCCAGCACGTTACTGGGCTGTAATGCAAGGCCTGGAGAGTTTTATTTATGAAATTTTAAATCAGTTTTAGTAAGCTCAAGAATTAAGCTTGTTAAGAATTAAGAAATTAAGCTCAGTTCTAATATTGGTGCTTACTTGGCTCTCAAATTGTCTTCTTTTCACAACAGTGGTTTTTTTGCATAGCAAAACTGCTACAGCAGAGTAGCTTTATGTAAGAATATACTCCATATTTGCAAGGATAAATGTATTCAGTCTATTGATAATGGCCACTATTAGCTTTGATAATGAGCAGTTGTAGCTTTGTTGCTGGGCCATAGTGGTTGTAAACAATCTTTTTGGATTAAGCTTTTTGTGTTTTGGGGTTTTAAGAAGCTTTTTCGAGGTTTTTCTGAGTCACCTTAAAAAGTGCTTCAACATGCTATCAGTTGGTCAAATAAAATACAAAAATACAAATAAGTAAATTTAGGTTGGTGCAAATCTGGAACTTGAATGCCTGGGAGGGAGTGGTCAGTATTTATATAATGTAAGAAATCACAGGTGCCTAAAGAAATGTGTCAAAGACTTATTCTTGCATACTAAAACATGCACTGATTTCTCATAATTGTGGCTGAATGTGTTAATCTTCATTTGATGAAAAGTGGGCAAGAACTATTTTCCTTTTCGTATAAAGGCAAGCTGACATTAGTACAGTCTAGAAAAATCATTGCTTTAGGCTGATGTGCTCATTTTAGCTACAAGTTTGAGACAAATTATGTATTTCAAAACTTCCTTTATTTTCCTTGGGGAGGTTTAATTTGTTTGTTTTGGTTGCTTAATTAGTTTCCCTCTTTTGAGGAATTTCTTCCCATAGAGCTGTAGTATTTGAGCAGGTAAAAACTAACAGAAACACTTTGCAGTCTTGAGTTTTCTATGCAAACCAGTTGCTTTGACCCACTTCCCAAGTAGTTAGATCTCTTACTTTTAGTGGTTTTGGGGTCTTGTTTGTTTGGGTTTTTGTTTGTTTGTTTTTGTGATTTGATGTGGTTTTTTGTAGTTTTAAAATTTGGCTTTTACTATTCTCTGCTATTGCTGACTTCTCAGCAATGCTGAGAAAATTTTTAAACTGCATCTTGCCAAAACAGAAGATGATGTTGATGGTATAAGTGCAGAAATAGTCTCTAATCTGTACTTGCTACTGTCAAATTGGTGTCTGTAATGGTGTGTTAATTCACCTTCCCAGCTTTTGATACGGAATTGACTGTGTAGCATTTTGAGTTGCTTTCTTCCATTTACTTCTGTTTTCAATAACCCATTTAATTACTAGGCTTAGACTAATACATGGTTTTGTTCTTACATCCAGAAAGCATAGTTTCACTTTAATTGTTATATCTGATTTCACATTAGTGTGCAGTATCCTAGCAACTTAATTCCGTGGTAATTTTTCTTACTTCGTTATTATTTCTGCAGCTTGACCAACTTGTTCTTTTCATTCTGTTGCAATATGAATCTAAATATGGTTCTGTCTAATCTGCCATTTGCTTCTTCAATAACATGGAGCATATCTAGCTGTAAGAAATAGAGTCTAGATTAGTCAAGGCTGCTGAAAACTAATGCAATGTGGATCTTCTTGCTGTGTTAATGGATTTCTATTCTTTATTGTTTATTCAGATGAGGTAAATGCAGCTTTTTGCCCTGGCATCTCTCTTGACCCTGAAAAATTGTTTTTTAATCTTAGGTGCATACAGAGTTATGTTTTGCAGAATTGCCATTCACACCAGGGAGGTTGTCCTGACAAGTGTGTGTTTATGTCTCCAAGGCTGTTGGTTTGGAAAACTAAATGGAAAGAACTCTCATTTCTGCCTATGCCTGATGTGGCAGCAAATAGGTTTTGTTTATTGGGTATTTAAATAGGTTTTTGTTGGACTATGTTTTGTTTTGTTTTTTCCTCCTTTTAGATTTTGCATGTTTGTAGTGATTGGATGTGTCTACTGTTAAAGTGAGATATATGTTATAATTTATTTAGCATCCCTTTCTTTCTGGGTAGTCCCTTTATCAGAGCACATTTTGGGAAGAAATTTGTTTACATTTGGAGGCCTTGCAATGGAAAGGAAACATCATCCTGGATAGGATGTAAGATTAACATGAGGCTTGGAGAAAATAGGATTGGGTTGCTGTGCAGCTGGAATTATTTGAAAGTGTATTGGGCTGAAGAATTAAAGGACAGATGTTCTTCCATGCAAACTAATATGGATATATTAAATATGAGAGTAGTGTTGACATTTATAAAAATAAAAAGTACACTGTATGTGTATCTTTATACCGAGAAGAATTTTGAACCTTTTCTGACATTACAAAGTTAAACACCAAAATGAATAAAATTGGTCAAACCTATGCATAATACTTAGTTACCAAAGTGCTCACTGACATGGGGATCAGCTTCACAACTGCAGCTTGATTTATTGAATTTCACTCTTTGGCTGTAAGGGATTTGTAAATGACAAAGGGCACAAAGCTATTTCTGGGGACAGGGGGAATGTCTGTACTACTTGATAATTTTTGCTAAATAAAATTCAAAATGTCTTTGGGGGAAAGAGTGCCTTTTTAAAAAAAGCACAGCTGTAAATACCTGTTACCTCAGTATGCTTGTCCTGGAGGCTGTAGAGTCAGGAGACACGACAAGACTGGAGTTGTTGAGAATCCCTGTGGTCAGAATTAGATGTACAGAGAATCCCAACTGCATCTTTTGGCTGCTGCTGGGCATTGGAAGTCCTTGGGGAAAGCAGTAAAGCAGATTTAAATCTCATCTCACAAATCTGCTGTGGAAGGGATAAGCCACTGCTTCAGCTTGAACTCTGCAGTTCTGTGCTCTGCAAACTTAGACATGACTATAGTGTGCCTTCCCTATATCCCCACTTCCCTGAGATTCTGGATTTTTATCTTTGTGTATAATATTTACTCAGTAATTCATCTTTTCAGTTGATGGATTGAACGCTTGTGCCAGTTAATGAGCAAAGTAAATTGTTTTTTAAACTCCCCAATGGAAGACTCCTTGCCCAGTCCCTTCTCCTTATGCTTTCAGTACTAAGAGTATTAAGAAAATGTGGTAGTTATTATTAGAATTCTCAGGAAGAGAAAGAAAAGTTGATCTGGCTGTTAGATTAAGGATAGAAAACATTCAATAAAAAATAATAGCAATCAGGGTATTTAACACATCCTAAATTGTGGCTTTTACTAATGAAATTTAATGTAATGTATCAACATATTTTTCCAGGCACAAATGAAGAAAAATAGAGATCCAGTTTGTTTTAATCAATTTTTATTAATTCTGCCCTGAAGCTCCTCGTGGTTTCAGCATGGAATACAAACATGCAGAGCAGCAGGCAGAGGGGAAATCTGTCTCATTAATCTGTTTTGGACAGAGCATGGTGGAGAGTCATTTAGGCTGCAGACAGGTTTTATGGATAACATGCTGTCCCTGTTTCCACCCAGGCCAGAAAGGCTCCTGTGTCCTGATCCCAAAAGGTGCCAGGCTCTGAGTACAGAGAGTTCAGTCAGGGAAGGGGTGAACAAGGTTTCCTGTCTTCAGCGTGGGAAGTGGGGGGAAAAGGCCAAAATCTCAGGGTTTTTCTTCTATGAAAGGAGTTATTGATATTAAACCACATAACTGTGTCTTATCAGAGGCCTTCAGTGCTGGTTTCAGGCATCTTTATTTCTAATTCATTAGAAATATTTGTAAAACTGTTCATAGCAGATTTTAAAAGATTTTTGTTGTTGTTGTTTAAGTTTTAGTTTCTCAAATTGGGATTAAATATTTTTCCTGGATTTGCTTTTAGGATTAAAAACTCCAGCAATAATTGAAAAAAAAATATTATGGGAAATACCTTTTAAAAGACAGAAAATCAAACCCCACACAAACCCCCCAACCTGGAGGAGACAGCAAGTCAGTGTTTTAATGAATAGCAGATTTTAATGTGCAGCAGATGGGAAGAACACGATGTGCTGAATAGTCTGAGGCATTTCAAGGCAGTTTGCTCAGAGTTATCTACAAACTCAAAATCTCCCAGTTCTTCAGCCAGGAGCTGGAAGTCTTCATACACCAGGCTCCAGCTCTGAGCTTTCATGTGCTCTCAAGCAGAGGCATTGTCAGATTTCTGTGCTCCAGAGAGCACTTAGGCTCCCTGTTCTGGAGAGAAGGGACATGGGAACTTGGGCACTGAAAGGCTGTTGCCACTTGACACGAGCTGATAAATAATTGCTGATGTGATGGCACCATGGCCAGGAATTGCCAGCAGGGGAAGGCAACCTCCCCAGCTCGTGTGCCCTGAACTTTCTGATTTCATAAAAGGTTAATCACCTTTGGGACATTTTGATAGTCTTTAGCGTTTTCCAGAAATCCATTAGAAAATAACCAGCTGTGTTTAGAATCAGTGTTGAAATGCTGCATATTACAGCTGTGCAAAATGAGGCACTAGCCTGTCTCTGCAATGTGGAATACAATTGATATTACATTTTAGGAGGTATTTTCTGAAAGAAACTAATATATGGTGTAGCTACAGGAAGTGTATGTTCTGTCACAGACCACAAAACTACTCCTGTTGTTACAGGGAGGTACAAATTGAAGCTTTGTCTATTACTGTCTATACAGTGTGTATGTCTAATCTCTCTCAAAACAAGCAAGTTTTGCTTCACTGAGTGTTAAGTTTTATTTTTTGGTAGCTTCAGTGGCCATTGACTTTTTCTAATGATTTATATTTTAGAATCTGAAAGAGCTAATCTTTCCAAGAGAACAGGTTAGGAGGGAGAAAATCCCAGCTGGACAGCTCCCTTTTAGTTTGGCTTGATAAAGTGGCTCTCAAGTATCTGCTTGTTTGTCTCTTTCCTTCCTCTATGTTATTGAGTTAATTTTTATTGACATGTGGGAGAAAAGAACCATGAGCAGAGTAATAACAGTATCTAGTTTGATAGAGGGCAGCTGAGGTATGAAACACTGAGGATTTGCATGGAATTTGCATTTTCTTCTTTATATCTTCTGCGTTACACTTGCATTTTGGCTTTGGAGACTGAGAGTTTGCTGTCATAATCAGTCTTTTCTCTTTGTAGTGTGTCTGAGTGCTAAGTCACCAGTGTAAACCCTATTTACTGCTACTCTTCCAAAAAGTTAATGTAAAGGAGGATTACAGCCATCATCTTTTGATGTTTCACTACATAATATTATAGAAATTCTTGGTTGTCTGAGTTCCCTGAATGTCTTTCCTGCCAGAAGAAAGTTATCAGGGAAATTATGAATACACTTTTTAGGTTTAGTCTGCTGCCATCTCTTTCTGGGCAAGAAACTCGAGCCCAGATTGGCAGAACAACACCGGTGTAGGAAGGAAATATCTGAGGGATGACCTGTAGTTACTTGTCCAGGAGTCTGGATATGAAGGAAAATCAGGGTGCAGTAAATGAGCTTCCAAGACAACTCCTTTTGTACAAGAGAAAGGACCACCACTTTCACATCTCACCATCTCTTTTTGTGCCAAATCAGAGAGCAGACTCCCCCCTCAGCCATCAGGGGCTCCTGGCAGGTGTCACCTGGCTCAGATAAGTGCTTTAACCAGAGGGTTTGGAGAATGCTGCTCCATGAATTCACTCTCTAGAGCAGCACGTTATAAAGTGTTAGCTACTCCACGTTACAATTCTGATAAGAGAGTGAAGTAAAATAACTTACTTCACTTGCTAAAAAAGCCTAATATTCCCTTGGTGAGACAGGATGGATTCAAACTCTTCTGTCTGAGTAGTGACTCTGTACTTCACTTTTTTTTTTTT
>VWZU01019453.1:29466-40861 GCA_013397095.1 Sterrhoptilus dennistouni
TTTTTTTTTTTTTTTTTTTTTTTTTTTTTTTTTTTTTTTTTGATTATTTAAACCACTGCACTTTTGGGATTCCATACATCCCACTTAAATGGTAGTGGATCAGCAATACCCTGTTCCCTTCTGGCTTTCTGGGATGGTTTTTTGAAATACAAAAAAAGCTTCCTCATTTTACAATTCCATCTCTAGTTATGGCAAATTTTAGACCTGTTTATTTGACAGTGTTAGATTCTCAAGATAGATACTTAAACCTCTGAGACCTGTGGATGAAATGAAGTGTTTGCTGTCATCCAACTTGTGTATTTTCCTCTAAATTGCATCTTCTGCTCTTAAATTGATCTTTTCTCTGATTACTCTGTGCAAATTGGACCCTTCCTGTTGACTTGGATAGGACACTTAGTTAATTCCAGAGTAAATGCTGAGTAACTTTACTCTGAGGTTCCAAAGTTACTTGATTCTATTAAAGATGGCTTTTGCAGGATTTAAGTTTTTAACAATTTGCTTTTGTTTGAACTTGAGAAGTTCTTCATAATGTCTTCACAGTTGTCTCAAAATCATACATTTCTCAGATTTGTTTTTATTTTTTTTTTCCCTGAAAAAGCTAATAGCTGCCAAAAGAAGTGGTGTGATTACTCATCACTGCTGGGGAAAAGAATTGTCTCAGTTCAGTGGAAACCCCAGGCAAAATTTGTACAAAGACAGAAGCAACAAGAGAAATTAGGAGTTATGAAAATGGCAGTTGTGAATGGCATTTGAAAATTCAATCCACAGCTGTCATGTATTGGGAAAAAAAAAATTAATTTTCCATAGAGATGCTGTAAGGGTATAGGTCTTATCTTCTGACCACCAAAGTGAATGTTCCAGGCTTATGTTGCAGCGTGATTGACTCAGTGGAATATAAAATTGCTTGTAGAGGTATTTTTTAATATTATTTAATAGTTTTAATGCTCGCAACCTAAAAATTACAAACCAGTTCTAAGTGAAATTTCTGTAAAATTTTTCATGGTTCATTCTGGACAGGTTAGCTGCCCACCATGGTCAGTGCACAATGGAAGGACATTGAGCTGAAATTGCTTAAATGAGGGAGAAAGAAGAGCTCGTATGATTTTTCTTTGAGAGGAAGAAATACCTATCCTTTGGAATTCTTCTTCCTTTTCTTATGAGGCTCCTGATTAAAAAACCCACCTTTTTCCAGCTGAGATATTTAGCAGACAGTAGACTTCTGAACTGAACCCAGAGGGCTTATTCCAAGGATATTTTCATTATTGTTCTCTTGCTTATGTTTTCAGCAATGAGTATTTGTCAGTAAGTATGTTTCAATTGAAATAATTAAACTGGTTGTTAACCTGAGTCTTTTTTTTTTTAGGTATTGGAAAAACTAACTTAGTGCACTAACTTACTGATGTGGCTTTAGAATGATATTTATTTTGTAATTCCATTTGATCTTGATGTATTCAGAACCCTCATAAACAATATCTTGGTGTCCCAGTTGGCTGATTAAAAATAAGTATGAATGAATATTCTGTCACTCTTCTCATATCCTTAATTCATACAACATTCTGAAGCCATTCACTTCCTAAATATTTTTTTAATTAGTTGGAACTTGCAAATTTTGTGTTAAGTTTATGCAACAAAGTCTTTTATATTAGAAACGCTCTATAATTATGTTTTTTCAGTCATGAAAAATGAATTAGTGCTGCATTTTATGCGATGACAAATTTCCCTGTTTGTTCTAATTTTACTGAATAGCATGCTGTAACTTCTTGGCACAGCCTAGAATAACTCTATTTAGCCATGAAAGTAGGAGCTGTACTTAGTACCAGGAAAAGCCAATATTGCGTGTAAACAATTAACTTACATGAAAGCAAAGCAAAAGAAGGATGACATAGGGAATTGGCCAGCAGATACCAGTTTGCCCAGACAACTGGAGCTTCAGCAGGACTGCTGGGCAAGTGATGCTGATGTTTTGTCTTCTGGGAATATCAGTTTATCCCTGTCTAACTTTGTTTTGATAGTGTGGAAGTAGGAGATGGAAGACATCAGGGGTTTTTCTTTTTTCTTTATTGCTGAAAAGTTTGATTAGACACATAACCAAGTTTATGTTTTGTTTTGTCCTATGGGAAAGTGTTGTTTTTGTTTTGTCCATTCCAGATGAAAATGGAAAACACCCGAGAGACTAATTCTCGAAAGAAAACACGTTTTGGGTCTGTCAAAACACTTTGTTTTGATGAGTGTGCTCTCCTCTGTTGTATTGCTTTTAACCTTTATTAAAGATTGGTAATCAGGTTGCCTACTATTTGATATTTGATGTAGTTTGCTCTCTAGCCATTATTCTTCCTGACGCTTTCTTGGTTCTGGTGAAGTGTCAGATGGAGCCAACCAACCATGTTCTTGCTGACCTCCAGAGAATTAGGAAACACATCAAACAAACAAACACAGCAGTGTGGGTCCACCAAATCACCTCAGTTTCATGCAGCCTTCTGAACTAGATCTGGCTAATAAGTGAAAAGAAGGATTTTAGACACGAGAGAGAGATAATAATGACTATTAATCTAATTCCTGAATTAGATTGCTCTTCTGGTGCTGCCTTCTAATGCTCAGGTTAATATCTAGTTATTTGCTTTTCTTTCTGCCATGTATGTGCTTTTTTGCCACTGAGACACCCTGCTTCTTTGTAATACATATCTAAAGTTCAGAATGCTTTTTATGTTATAACTAATGTAATAAATGCGTTGTTCAAGTAGGGCAGAATGTTCCATGGCCGTGTATGTTATTTGTAATGCCAGATGAATCTCTCGAGTCACTTAATTCGGAGTTTTTACTTGTCAGCTGGAAAGCTTCCTCAGCTTTTAAATCTGAATGCTGTGTCAGACGTTCAAAAGCTTTCCAAAAGTCAATGTACATTGCATTCACTGTGCTCTCCTTATCTGCATAGACAGTCACTTTGTCACAGGGGGAAATTAGGTTGGTCGAGCATGATTTGCTTTTTGTAAATCCATGTTGACTGCTCCTGATTGACCTTTTTTAAACATGTTTTGAAATGAACTGTGAGGATTTACAATCTGAGGCTTATGCCTTTCTTGTTATCTCAGGTGGTTGCCTGATTTCCTTTTAAAACACAACAAACCCAAACCCCATAATGAATGATTTTGGCTTTGTTTAAAAAGCCTTTGAAAATCTTTGTAAATTCCTTAGATGGAACATCATTAACCTTGTGCTGTTGTTCCTCACAGAACTGCATTATGTTTCCAGGCTTTTCTTCAAAAACCCATGTTGACTCTTCCAATATAAATCACATTTATCCACACATTTTACTAACTCTGCTCTCTTTGTGTTCCTTGCTGTTTTGCCTAATGTAACGATCACAGCCTTGACCTACAGTTGCCTTAAATAAACCATGGAACCATTTGATTTATTCTTTTTATTATAATTTTTTTAAACAACTGTTATTTCCACTTTATAGGTAGGAAGGTGATTTTAGATGTGATTTTTGTTGTGCAGGATGTGCTGTATTGCAGAGCAAGCAATGCACTGTGCTGGATGGGTGGTTCCCTGTCAACTTCAGCATTTGTGGGAGTATCTTGGCTGTGTTTTTACAACTTTTTAACTGGAAAATGTAATTTGGACTGCCTTGAGGAAGACCCATTATCAGTTCCTGGTGCTGATCAAGACATTCATTTGATCCTGGCTAAATATGATTCTTAAAAAAGTAGTTTCCATCCTAATTTGGCAGTTTCAGGCTGTCCCAGCAGGCTGAAAGTGACATATGTAGTGCAGTTATCCAATATTAGTGACCAATGGAGGACAAAAAGTGCTTTAGACAGGAAAGTTTATGATGTCCTGACTTCTCACAGACCAGGAGAGGTTGTCAGCACATCAGACAGCTCAAGCACTACAGAGGCAGAAATCTTCACAGTACAAAACTGGTCACAAAATAGAGCAGAAGCAGTTTTGTAAGGATACCAGCTAAAATAGCTATTATTCTAATATTCTCCATTATTCTAATGTGACTTCTCTATTAACATATACAGTTTAAACTGAGTCCAAATGAATTGGATAAGTAGCCAAATGATGCAAGCAGTCTGAAATTCCTTCAGTGTTGCAAGAGCAGAGTCTCACTGCAATTAGGTGCCTACCTTATCCAAAGTAATACTCTTTTTTTCGTTTTTACATGCATTTTTGGATTGTTTGTTGGGTTGGTTGTTTTTTTGAGTTTTTTTTGTTAAAACAGGATGCATGGTTCTAGCTGAGTATACTGGTTAATCACTTGGGAATTCGTGCTGTTCCAGTCAATGTGAATTCCTGTGAATTAAGAATCTGTAAGGTGATTTTTCCACATGGAATGTAAGACTGGTTGTGCCCTCAACAGAAGTAAAAAAAAAAAAAAAAGAAAAAAAAGCAAAAGAAACTAAAAGCAAAGGGAACATCTTTGGTGAAACTTCTCTGGAATATTATCCTAATCTCCAATAAATTATGATTAGGATAATACCTGTGTTACGGTGATGTCTCCTCTTTAATTAGGTGTTTGGTTCGTGTTCTGTTATGTTATCTCCAACAGCTGACTTTAATCAGCAAACTTGATTACTTTCCTGTTCATCTCTTCTTTGAGATAATTTAATAATGGACCATCCAGTCTCTATCTTAGAGCACTTAATTGAATATCTCCAATTTCAGTGACAATCCTTGCCCAGCTCCACCAGTGACTTCTCCTTGCTGTAAACTTCTCCTTGTGTGTGCTACTGCGCTGTTCCTGAGCCAGGAATTTCCTCCTGCTGGGTTTTACACCTGGTGGGAGCTTTGTTCCTTTAGGGACTCCAGGAAAGGGCATTTTCCAAAGCCTTTTGTATAAGTTCGCTTCTGTCTATGAATTTTTGACACCTTGGCAAGACCTCAGTAGCTTTTTTAAGTCTCAGTCCCCATTACAAAAGCTGGGAATATCAAACTTAATCCTTAAAACTGTTTTTAATAGCAGTTTCTATTAATCTACTAAAAAAATATATATATATCTAATTCACGGAGATATATATATTTGTTTGCCTCCATACTGTCTGCAAAGATGAACTCTTTTGAGCTTCCTTTCAGCTGCCTTTTCTGGTTTTTTTTTTTCTGTTTTTTTTTAGACAAGTGTCCTTGTTCCTTAGGAACAGGAATATTTTGTTGATAAAAGACTAAGAAAAATACGTAAACTAGTACTAATCCTCGTAGCTCATCTGCTTAGTGCTTGTTGTGGTGTTTAAATGGCATTTTATTTCAATATTAATTAAAACCTGACGGACAGAAAGGTCCCTGTTTAAACAAATTTTATCAAAACTGACTTTAATTTGTGGTGAGTGGAATAACCTGGGGTAAAAAAAGTTTGTCGGGACGCCAAGGCCACTTAATTGGCCTTAACTGCCTGATGAGCATCACCTGGGCCATGGAGCTCCATTTAAGCTCAGCCCAGGGAGGTGATCCTGCCCTCAGCCTGTTTCCAGCTTTGCTCTTGAGTATCTGTGGGATTTCTCTACTTGTTCCTGGCTCATTCCTTTCCCTGCTGCTCCCAGGGGTGTGTTGGTGGCACCTGTGACCCAACACTTTGTGTCCCTGCTCGCACTTTTCAGGGCTTTTCTCTGTCCCTCCTGTGCTGGGGTCACCCACAGCTCCTTGCCCGGGGAGTAGCCCAGCTCCTGCTGCTTTCTGCCAGTCAGTTTGGTGAGTTTTAAACATGTAAAGTTTTACAGATTTTTATGGTTTTAGATTTAAAGTAATTGAACTGCCGTTAAAGGTGGTTTTTTTTTAATTATCGAGGAAGATAAAAAGCAATGTTGTAGTGTATGTTGCAAAAATGCAGCAGTGGCAGAGTGTTGTGTGTCCTGTGGTTTAATTAGTCTCTTTTCCTCTATTTCTCACTCTTAAGCTGCAGATTCTTAAGCTTAGCATTCTTTTAGTTTTTCTAATGGAAGCCTTGTATGTCTGTTTTGGATTTGCCTTAGCATTGTTACAAATAATTTTTTTCAGAAATTTAACTGAAAGTATAATTTTCATGGACTACTATCAAGGGCTTCTAGTTAGTTTTGGTCTCTCCTCTTTCTTCCTTTTGTTGTCGGTATTTACAGCTTCTGTAGAGAAGTGAAAAGGCTCTTGTGATGCTCTTACACACACAGACAATTATGTTCTGGGTTGTTCAGGTAACAAGCCATTGGACAAGAGGAAACAGTCCCAGTTGCACTAGGGAATGTTAGATTAAATTCTAGGAAAGCTTTTCTCTGGAAAGTTGGTCAGACATGGGAACTGACTGCCCAGGGAAGTGGGGGATGATCCTTGTCCCTGGAAGTGTTCAGAAAAATGTCAGTGTTACACTTAGGGGCGTGGTTCTGTGATGGACTTGGCAGTGTTAGGTTAATGGTCAGCCTGGATGATCATGGAGCTGTTTTCCAACCTAAATGTTTATATGATAACTTTTTATTTTTGGTTTATTTGGTGGTTTTTTTATTTTAAATATATATCTTTGCATTGAATGTCTAAAGGGTTAGTGGTTACACTGAAGGCTCTGGACATCACTGAGAGTCCCACTGGTATGGGAAAAGCAGGAATGTGATATCCATGGACTCCTGTTAGCTGAGAGCAAGAGTTTCAACACTCTCCCTTATTGACAATAGGTGATGCTGATTTAGTCTGTGTAATACCTCCAGGCCTCTTCTGATAGTGCAGAACAAGGACTCTCTTCCTCTTCATAAACACACCTTATTTTTGATTAGTATCTCCTAATATTTTTTTTCCTTAGGCAATATGGCATGAATTGAGTTCCCGTGTTGTGTACGTGATACTGGGTTGTGTATAATGACATTAATTAATGCCATGGTGTGTATGATGTTGATGACATGGTGTGTATATATATTTAATGGGCAGAGGTGAGATAGACTTTCCCTGCTCTTAAAGTCAGCTGTGAGTAATGGGTGTCTAAACTGATGTATCCTGTCTTTCAGCATGAGTTACTGCTTTTGCTCTGATGTTGTCCATGTGCTCGGTGGGCAGAGCTAATGCTGTCAGAGGAAATAGGCTCATTCCTGCCCACAAAAATCCATTCTAGGCTGGACTGTTGGAATTGTGTTGTAAAAGTGTACAATGCACAGTGAATCAAGAATAACTTTCTGTATTTTATAGTGATTAAAAAAAAGCTTGGGTTCTGTCATGTTTGGTGCATGCTCAGAAAATGCTGGAAAGACTGTACACCTGCAAAAAAACAAGTTACTGCTGTTTAAAACATGCAGGTGTGCTGCTTTGAGCAGCTTGGATGCACAAACATACCTGAAATTGAATCAAAGGCGGTGGAACATAATGAAACTGAAAAATTATGTTCCTTTTTACCTTTTTGTGTCTGTTTCTTAGTTTTTAGCTTGGCAAATTTTTCGCCAGAGTTCTCTGTCAGTTAGCTAGGTCTGCTTCAATTTGGGAAGAATCTGCTACTTCCTCTTAGTCCCAAGCTTCTTCCCTGGCTGCCTGTGATGCTGCTGAGTGCTGGGTGAGAGCTGTGTCTCTGCAACCCCGGTTTCACAGCTGTTCCAGCTGGATGTGAGCAGTGCTGACCTGCCTCTTGCACTCTGTTTGCAGCAGCTCCCCACAGAGGGGGATTTCACAGGCAGCAGCAGAGAAATTCTGCTATGAGCAGTGCAGAATAGTCCTAACTGAATGTCCAGGCTGAAGCTGGTGCATTTGCAAGCTTAAAAAAATCTATCTCCTTAAGTTGTTCTCAATAGTAATGAATCAGTTGAGGTTGTTGTAGCCCTGGAGTGGTGCTATTTTTTGGGTAGATGTGTCTGTAAATTAAGTTTTGTTGTTGATATTTTTGAAAGGAATCTGTTTTGGAAAAGTGTCACAAAATTGCCACAAAAAAAAGTTCATTTTGTTTCAAAAATTCCGTCATATGTTCTGTCTGAAATCAAGGAGCAAAATCAATCTGGGAATAAATATAAATCAAAAATAAATGTATTAAAGCAAATACACAATTCAAGAAATACAATAAAAAACCCTGCAACTTTAAGTGAGGTTTATTTCTACTTGTTAGAACTATGATGAATAGAACATACTTCTTCTACTATGTTAGAACATATGAATAATTCTGCTTTTGGGTACTCAGACACCTATTGCAATTCACATTGCTCTCTCACTATGGCTCTGTCAAACTCCAAGTGGGATTATTTAAAATGGATTATATAGAATAGCAGGGTACTTTTCATTTGTTTTCCTTCCACGTGTAGTTGTCAGAGCTTCTCTTTGCATTAGACCTCTGCCGCTCAGAGTTAATCTGTGCCAATTATTAAGAATTCAGTTGCCAGCACGAAGTGAAGTTAAACTGGTGTTGCTCCCAGTTGTTCTCCAGACATGGGTTTGACATTCTGATAAAAGGCCAGTGGAAGATTCAGAGAAATTCAGGAGAAAACATATGTGACTTTGTGCTCTAAGATGTGAAGAGCTCTTTTAATTTATTCTAGCATCACCTCCTTTTTACTATCACCTACATTCTTCTCCACCTCCCTACAGCTGTAGAGAAATCCCTTCTCAAGCAAACTTACTTCTTTTATTCAGAAAAGGTAGGGATTTTGAAAATAGTTTATTATATTGCAAAATACTTTCTCTCTACCGACTCTTTAGGTTTTAGTACTTATTTCAGCTGATGAGTGAAGCATTTACAGTCAGTACTCAGTGATGCTGCATTTTTACATCATTTTTTAATTGGTGAACTATTTAATGTGATTTTTTTTGTGTGTGTGTGTTTCTCTGAGTCTGTTAAACTTCCCTCTGATAGGTGGGCATTTCAGTACAGTTGCAGTAAAACCTTATACAACTCATGCTCTGTTTCTGTAGTGAGAGCCACAAATCTCAAATGTGCTGATACTGTAGCTGTGTAATTGTGACATGTGTGTTTCTTAGAGGCTCATTTAGATGGCTGTTTGGATTTGATGCATGATTCAGGGGTTTAAATATAGAAGTTTAGAATCTGGAAGCCTTTGCTTCAAAGCGAAATTATATTATAAAATGATTTCATGTTTATTAGCCATTGTTTCTTGTTTGTCACTGTGGTGTTGAGGTATTTGAAGATTATTTAATCAAGCAGTTCTTCCCTTCTATTGAATAGTTGTTTGGAGGTCTTCAAACCTATCATTGCTGGTTGTTTCAGTGGTTTCTTTGCTTTAGAGATGCTTGGTTTAGATCTGTTAGTGTGTACAAGCAGGATGACTGAATTTTCTGAGCATCAAATGCTGAGTGAAAAAAATTTCCTACTTTGAATATGTACTTCAAGTGTTAAATGTGGAAGAATATCTTGCTTCTTGTTGTCTTGCATTCATTGGAAGAGCAAATGGCATCCAAATAAATAGAGCTAGAACATGAAAACTTGCAAAATGGTATCTGTAAAGCTGCCTTTTTTTTTTTTTTCACTATATTCACAGACATAAACTTTTCTTTTTAAACTGCAGTGGGTTTTTTTTAAGAAACATTTTTAGTTGGTGGTCCAACAGCAAGGCCAGAAAAAGTCTGTGAATGGCACAGGTTCTGAGAACTTGCAGATTAAAGCTATTCATTCTGCCAGGTTATTTTGTGCCTGGATCCCTTCCACAGTCCAGGAGCCAGCAGAGTCTGAGTGTAGGTGGCACAGCAGCAGGAAAGAACAAAATGGAATTACAGGGAGAGATGGAATTCCTTCCCTCAGTTCTGCACAGTGTCTAAGTTGATGTGGAGTTACAAGGAAATGGAGACAGAGGAGCTTGTCTGAGAGGGGATTACCTGCCAAGTCAATACTTTTGCAATACGACAATGGCTTACATTTCACCTTATGGTTTTATTTCTTTCTGCCTTTGAAGATTTTTTAAGAAATACTTAATTTTTCCTTTGGTAAGGACAAGTGGCAGCTTTGAATTTTAAGCATCAGCTGAAGGTGTATTTCAACACGTAATACTTTCAGTTAAATTAGGTTTTCATTTGAACGGGCACAAGTAAAGACTTGGACATGTTCTCCTCTGATTACTGGTTGGCATGGGGTTTTTTTAGTTTGTTTTATTATTTCTACTTCTTTACTTAAACAATGCAGCTACATTTGAATTGTAAATACCCTGGAAAACATCCAGTTGAAGCAGATGTTTCTACTGTAATCTGTTTAATTACAAAAAAAAAAAAAAAGAAAATAGTTTAATTGATTTTTAAATTTGGGCAAAATGAAGTTTAAATTGGCCTGGTCATAGTTATTTGCAAATACTTTGATTTAAAAAAAAACAAAAAAACAAAAAACAAAACAATGAAAAACCAAATCACTGAAGTTTGGAAATATGAAAAAGGGACAAATGAATATTTCTTGTTCATTTTCACTACTTTAATGAGGCTAGCCAAGAGAGGATGTCACTTCAGTTAGCCAGCAATTTCAATACTTGTGAATAAGAAATTACTATATTCTGTCATACTTAAAATGTCCTGCTCCTCAGGTATTGCAAATTAATGGGTAGATGGCATTCAGTTGAGGGGGGAATACAAATACATACAATTTCTAGTATGCTAGTACAGGATAGGATACTTCCAGTTGGAAGGTTCCTTTGGAGTATTTTAACCCTTTCTCCTGCTTTCAGAGCAGCATGAGCTGTGATGTCTGAGCAGGTTACTCAGCTCTTGACCCAGCAGGAGCTCAAAAACTTCCAAGGACAGAGGTTGCATATGTTTTCTGGGCAGCCTGCACGGCTGCCTGCCTGCCATCATGGGAAGCAGATTCTCACTGTAGCCACTTTGGACCTTGTTGGATTATTCCTTTTTCTGACTCAGAGATGGGGCAACTGAGAGGTGTTTTAAAACTTTTACTCCATTTTCGGTTTCATGTGAAGGGTGAGACAGTATAGGTGTTACAATTCATGCCATCACAATCAGAAGCCAAACTATTTCTTAATTACAATACATTATAGGCATTTCTTGGCCTATCAGCTTTTGCCACACAATGCTGTTAATGCCTTAAAGCAAATCATCAAAAATTACTCCTCATGGGTCCCACTACAATGCATCTTTCATAGTTCTGTTTCTCCAGAGTATCTATTCTATTCGCAAGCCCATCCTTTGAAACTTGTTTCTAGTTCCATTTTTCTCTCAACAATGTCCATCCTATTCCATGGCATTTCTAAGTCAGCATTTTTTATCTCCAAGTTTGCACACATATACATACTATGTGAGCTTTCTGCCAGGCTTTGAGAATTCTCTATAAATCCATTTCCCACAGGAAATGGCGAAGCTTTATTTTCAGCTTATTCTCATTGTCTCTTGCGTTCCCACCAGACAGCACTGCCTGCTTTGGGCACCTGCCTGCTCTGGTGTGGGATCTTCCCTGGGCTGTGGGTGGATTTGTGCATCCCCATGGTCCTCCCTGGGCTGTGGGTGGATTTGTGCA
>VWZU01019453.1:41022-54279 GCA_013397095.1 Sterrhoptilus dennistouni
AGTGGCGCATCCCCATGGGCCTCCCTGGGCTGTGGGTAGATCTGTGCATCCCCATGGTCCTCCCTGGGCTACAGGGGCGCAGCTGCCTCACCATGGTCTCACTTATAATTTGCTTCTGACGGTTCTTAAAGTGGTGTCGTCTTCTTCAACATGCCAAAATCACTGAGAAATAACTTTTTAAGGAAAAACAGGAGATAAGAAAGGCAGAAGACAACGAGGGAAGGAGAGGAGGGTCCTATCTCATAGCAACACTTGTCCAGATCTGGGAGTGGGTGGAAGTGGCTGTGTTTTCCCAAAAGCCCAACCTCTGCTTTTGCTGCCAGCATCCATGGATTTATGGCACTTGGGTGTGTCAGCCTTCTTTATCAGGACTTCAGATCCCTGCCAGCAGAAAGGAAAAGGCTCTGTGGAGCTAAACCCTCTGCCAGTGGAGTATTTAGTTCAGATGAGTGAGCCCTGTGCATGTCAGAGCTGCCCTGGAATCCTTTTGCCTGCTTGTGACCCTGGGTCCTTTTGGGCCAGGCTGGGTGCCCAATCCCTGTCCACAGCAGGGAATAGCACAGCAGTTTGCACCTCAGACTTCTTCAGACTTAGTGCTGGCATCACCACAGAAAATTTGCTCCTATCCATGGAACAAGCTGCCAGTGGTGAACTTCTGTGGGAGCCTGGGGAGAAATAAAAAGCAGGAAAGGGGAAACAATGAGCACTGCACTTTCAGTGTCACTGAATTGTTATTGGGATGAGTGTTAAATTTCCTTGGGCTGGTGACATGGGAGGTAGGAATTTGAAGGGTGTCAAGGCCACTTGCTTGATGGCCAGGCTTGTCCTGAGCTCACAGCCAAAGTGGTCATTCCTCAGGCACGGCTGGAGTAAGGGAGTTCAACATTGCCTGGTGGTGAAGGGGAAAGTGTGAGAAATAGCCCTGAGAGCCCCAAAGGGACAGGGAGAGCAGGAGATCCAGCTGAAGCAGCAGGGATTCCTCTGCAGCTCCCACTGAGAGTGTGGTGGGGCAAATACTCCCTGGCACCCTGGGGACAGGACCATAGCAGAGCAAATCCCCCCACTGCATCCATGGAGAGCCCCCACAAGAATATTTTTATCCTAAAGGGCTGCAGGCAGTGGGAGGGTCCCATGCTGGAGCAAGGGAAGAGTGTGAGGAGGAAGGAGCAGCAAAGAGGAGTCAAGGACTGACCTTAAAATGCTGTCCAAGCTACTCAGGGAGATAGAGGAGCCAGGAATGAGGGAGCAGAGGAGAGCAATGAGGAGGGGAAGGTGTTTAGTTTTGGGTGGCTGTTTTGTTGTTTTNTGTAACTCGAGTTTATTTGGTAATAAATTAATTTTCCCTGGTCTGTTTTTTGTGACACTAATTTGTAAAAGATCTCTGTCTTTAGCTCAACCCATGGGCTTTTCCATCTTCTCCACTGGTGAGAAGGGGGAATGAGAGCAGCTGGGTGGGTGCCTGGCAGCTGGTCAAGGTCACATCATCAGGAAGTTAAAATCCATATGTGCTCTTGAGGGTATTTAGCACAAGGGTTTAATTTCAATTGCTTTCCTGTGAATGCATTTTCAGAATTCATGTGTTCAAATGTAGCAGATCTGTGAGATCAGCAAAATGTAAGTGATGTTTCTTTAAAATTTTGAAGAAGTTATTTAACAATACATACTTCTTCAACTAAGGCATGGAAAAGGCCATCCAGTTCTAGGGTGCCAGGCCAGTTAAAGTTTGCTCAATAGAAGCAACTGTGGGGTTTTCATAGGTAATTCCAATGAGATAAATTAATATTTGGCAACTGGGGAGAACTTGATGTGGTAAATAGTAAGCTTTTGGAGAGGTTTGAAATAAATATTGTAACAAAAAATATGTTGAGGCTCATCCTAGAGTGTCTCCATTTACAGAGGACAGATGGCCTGGAGATTATTAATGGCATAGAAAGCTTTTTACCTCTTGGTCCTGAGTTTGAACTGCCATGAGGCTGGACATGATTGAAAGTTGTGACCATCTGTCTAATGGCCCCCATGAAATGAGTTACTTGTCTAAATCCAGTTACTAAAGAGCATCACCTTCATCATCATGCAGATATCACAAATAATACCCATTTTTGTCTTTAATCAGTTTGCCTTTTGAGAAGGAAATAGCTTTTCAAGAATAGCCAAATCTCCTATGGTTTGCAAACTTACTTTTGCCATAATGTAAATTTGCTTAGTTTCTCCACAGATGTGTGACTGCATTAATTTAAAATATCCCGGTTTTAAGGAAATATATTGATGTGTTGGTTTATTATGTTGAAAGAGGCATTTTATTTCTGTTGGCAGCTGCCAAGAGTCATAATCTGACTCTGATCCCACAGTTATGCCCCTGCAGTACCTTTGCTGTGCTCTGTCTCCACACAAATGGAATGTTCCAAAGGTTTTAAGGCCAATTTTATTAATTTTCAGCTTAACTTTCTGACTCTATAAAATTCACAAGTGATATTAGCAAGCTCTGTACTTGGCTCACCTTGCAAAGCAAATGTTGCTGTTTTTCTTTTGAACACTTGAATGATGTCAAGCAAATAAAACCTTTTTTTTTTTTTCTTAAGCAGATGTTTGTAGGAAAGCCTGATAGAAAAGTCTGAGCCTTTTGATTCTTTAGCTTTTAGATCATAGACTTAATTTGCAGACAGGAAAAATTCATAAATGAGGGGAAAAAATACTGCCTTAAGAAGAAAAGAAACAAAACAAACCCCTTTGCACCCCTAACTGTTGTCTTTGATGTGCCTACTGTATGCACTGTTGAGAAGGATTTTTATCCAGAGCTGGAAAATTTATTAAGTTATTTGACATATTTCATTATAAACAGCTTTTGGAAAGGCTTGAAATGCTGACTGCTTTCTTTTAGAGGATTATAAAAACACAACAGGTCATGCTGAGGATTCCTATGTTCTGTCTGGAATGCTAATAAGCTTGTGAAAGGAATCAATGGACTTCACTGCTCCTGTGCATCAGTCCTTATGTATTTTTCCTGTTCTTTTAGTGACCAGCTACTTAGTAGGTTACCACATAGTGAAGGAAAGAGAAGTTATAAGGGGATAGGAAGATTAATCTGAATCTACTTTATCATAGCCAGGTACCTTTATTTCACTGAAAACATTTGTGAGTACTTGTTTTACTTCTGTTCCGTTGAGTGAAAAACACAACTGAACTCAATAGATATAATCCCAAGTAATTTGTTCTTTTACAGCTTGATCCTAACTAACTTGTGCTTTTCCACCCTCATTAAGATTATTCTGTAAAATATGTGTAGCATCCTGATTTTGGCTCAATAAGTTGATGCATGCATTAGCTATGCAAAGATGGAATTCTGAAATGACCAGACTTTCTGCACCCTCAGTGTCTTCCCGTATTTAGAGATTAACTTGTACAATATCCAGTGAAAGGGACGTTTTTCTGGTGTGCTGCATAACACCTCAGATAATATTGTACATTCTGTAGCCACTCTGCATTATGGAGAATAGAGGGAGAGCTGAGGATGAGCTTGCTTATATAGTCAAAACTAAAATTGTTGCTGGACAAGACATGGTGAAGCAAGGAGTAATTGAGTGTTTCCCCCTGAAAAGTTGAAATGCCTGTTTCAAAGTTAATATTTTTCCACGTGGGAAAGAACACTGATTACAACCTAGGGAGAGTGATGGCTTTTTGCCGTCTGAAACCCCTTTTCTCTCTTTCTTTTGGTCATAAGTCACTCAAAACCCCTCCAAAATCAGTGAAGAAGGAGTTTGCTGAAGTTATAAACTCTGCTAAAATGCTGTTAGTTATATCCATCCACTGCTTCTTCTGAAACCATTCTGAATATTCCAGATCGAGGAGAGGCAAAATAGTATTTATTTGTTCTTGAGTAACAGACTTGGTAGCTGCAGCACCATGAAAGCGAAACAAAGGAAATTGTTGATTTTTATACCAAATGAAAGCCTGTGATATCACTGTCTTTTCTCTGTCATGATATTTGTGATCAGAGATGATGTTGGCTGATACTTTCCTAGTGGTTAATGTACTTCAAGTTTTACTCTGGAATGAACATGAGAGGCACATCCTTGTCTCAACTCCAGAAGCATCAGTGAAATTACCACAAACAGGACACTTCTCCTCTAGTCCATAAGCAGAATAAACCCAGCATTAACTAGATGTAACTAATATTGTTAGTACATTAGTTTTAATGATCTGTTGGCAGATCAGGTCTAGATGCTTTTCAAATGTTTGTTTTTAGAGATTATTGATGAAGTTAGGGACTCTAGTGGAATTTTGGCATGTTATGCTGAAGTGGAACACTTTGAGGAAAGGCAAATCTTAAAGGCTTCGTTTGATTTGAGCATAGTGCTAATAATGCCAGGGTTGTGGATTTGATCCCTGTATTCACTTAACAGTTGGACTTAATGATCCTTGTGGGTCTTTTCCAACTTGGAACATTCTGTCATTTGTGCCAGGTAAACCCCGGTTTGTGTGTGTTCTCCTTTCTTTGTTTACTCCTGCTGACTAGAACGGTGAAAGCAGAGTTTCCCTGTGATCCATGTGTAGGATTTCTTTAACTTGGCTCTGACAGAGCTGTGTCGTGTCAGTGAGAAGCAACTGTTTGAGTTTGCAGGAAGGAGATGTGTGTCATTATCTGGGAATGTTTGATGTGGCTTCTGGAGCAGCGGTGGCAGGCAGTGCTGTTCTGTCTGTGGTGTTGGTGCTGCTCTGCAGCTGCTGAGACTGGCAGCCTTTAAACACACTGCAACTTTATCTCTGTTGCTGGGAGTGCAGTATTGGTTTGGTTTTTTGCAGATGGAATATTGGCCATTAATATGCAAGCAGATACCCAGCTGTTATTTATCCTGCTGTTTTGGGTTCAGGCAGGCTGTCAGTGCTGGGATGGGGAACAAGCTTCGTGGTGTGAAAGGTCTCTCTGGTTTCTGAGCAGCTCTGACATGCACACACTGACTTTCTGAGGCTTCTTCATTCATTAGGCAATGTTAAATGTGTTGCTTTTTGAGGAGTTTTCAGGATTTGAAATAATAGAGCTAATGTCTTTGAAGCACTTGATGTGCTGCTATTTTTTTTCAGGTGATGTATAAAAATATGCTGGTAAAATTAATATAAACCAAGAACAATATGAGCTTCACAGGGAGTTGAAAAATACAGTTGGGTTTTGGCTGAGTCTAAAAGCTACTTAATTATAAGTAATGCAAGTTAATATTTTATAGTTCCATTTGAGCTGTGTCTACAGAATTATCAGCTTCTATAAAAATGACTGACTGGATGATGCAGAAAATACAGGTTAGCTTTTTAGAAACTACTAGTGGGGAAAAAAATTATCTGCTGCAAAGCAAAACTACTTAGTCTGGGTCTAAAAAGCCCATGTAAAAGGTTTCCATGTGTTCTGCCTCATTTCCCGTCTTGAGCTGAACTAGATACATGTGGGCCATTTTTTTTTTTTCCATGTTTTTTCCTTTTTTCAGTGGTTTCACTGATGTTAGAACTTGTTTCCTTCATGGCAGCAACAGGTTTACTGGGCAACAGAACCAGCCTTGTACTTCTGTAAACATAGAACTAACTTTGTCCCTGTTAGAGGACTTTAGGCAAAGATAATTTTTTCATTTTTAAGTTCATTTTTTTTTTTAATATTACTTGAGATGGATTTTTTTTTTTTTTTTTGTCAAGGAGAAGAACTGTAGCTAATAAGAATGTTTGTTGCTCCTCTGTCAGCCCTTGTCTTGGACAGAAATGCCAACCTGAGAGGATTTTCAGGGTTTTTGGGCGTAAATGCACAGCCAGATGTGGATTTTACTTCCTGAAGAAAAGATTGTTAATATATTTTATTTGGAAAGGAAGCTGATATGGCACTGGTAGTAATTTCAGCTCAATCTGCTCTTCTATACAGGAATCCTAGTAACACTCCTCTGACTGATTAATTTTGTCCTGAAAGAGTAGTGTTGTGGCACAAGTTTGTCATGGTTTATTACCACACTTGCATGGAAGCTTTGGAGGGTATTTTGTATATTTTGGGTTGATCCTGGATAATGACTGAGGCATCTGTCTGGGTGATTAAGTGTGCCAGACCTTCCTGCTAAAGTGTATTTTTGCTGTCTTGCTTTGCTGAGGAGATGTACTTGTTGAGATTTTCCAAGATTTTCTTTTTTTGAAATTCGAGAACAAATAGGTTGATAGATAGTTTTGGAGTTGAGGCTCTGCTGGGTTTGCTGCAGCCCTGACTGAATTAATGGCAGTTTGGTTAATTTTGAAATCCGTGGAAGCAGGTAGGCTGTTATTGGAGAAGGAACTCTGCTGTTTGGGAAGTACTCCCAAATGTGTCTAATGTTTTATTTTGAGTAGTGTGGAGCATCATCTGCTGTAAGAATGGTTTCAAGGCTGCAGGCTTTCACAATTCATGATGCTGTTTATGGCCCCCAGGTAGATCCTTAAAGAATTTTATTTTAAAGGAAAATTAGATAATGTAATTTTCTTTCTTCTTGATGACTTTGGCTCTTGTTAGAGCTGTGAAATGTAACCCTCTGCTAGGAGATGTTTGATATTAATCTGCACTCTTGATCACAGCGTTTACAGCGTTCCCAAACTATTTATAGTGTGAGCAGATCTATTTATCGCATTCTAAAGTCATTCTTTTTTCCTTATCAAAGATGTTCTTGAGGTTTTTTTGGAATGATCAGTAAGTGAAGCACTGAGATAATGAAGACCATTAAGTTTTCTCCTACGAAATGTGTTAAGGTGTTACCTCATATAAAAGGCTGTTAAACAAATTTGGCTTACCATGATGGGGTTGGCCCCATTTATCATCTTACAGTTTTTGGCTTTTGGCTTCAGAAGAAGCCGGATGTTAAATTTAGCAGTGAATATCTTCTGAAATGTGGTAAAATTCAAGTGATAAAAGGCACTTTATCATTTTTTCCTGCCTTTTTGTGGCTGCATTCTTTTTAAGCTGATGTCCTCTAGTTTTGGGATCTTTTTAAACAAAAGTCTAAAACATACCACTACACAAGAGCATGAATGAGGACATGATTTCTTATTTCCTTGGCCTGAGGTGGTGTTTTTTCTTTTTAATTTGTTTGTTCTTTGTGATATTGCTTTTTTCTGGATTAGTTCAGAAACTTAGTTGTGTTCGTAGAATGCAGGTCTAACTCAGATGATGGATGCTGCCTGATAATCTGATTTGATTTCTTTAGTTGCTCTCATGGTACTTAGTTAAATGGATACTTTTTTCTAATTTTTTTTTAATACTGAAATAGATTTAAGCCTCAAGAAAAAAATAACAAAACCCTAAAGAAATTATATCATTGCAGCTTTCTAGTTTAGAGAACTCCTGAGTGGTGATCTGATATAGTTCATAAATCTATAAAATACTACATTTGTCTAAATTTCATGTCTTGGGATGGCATTGTGATGGAAGGTACACCTGTTTCTCTAGGCTGGTTCTGTGTAACTACAATTTCTAACTCCAGTCCTCTGTGGTGGAAACCTTTTCATGACTGTCCTGTTTCAAGCCTTGCAATGAACAGCAGAAATCCTTAACCATCACATTTGTGTGGGTGCCATGTTTACCTACATATTTATCTATCTTCCCCTGAAATACCAATTCCAAATGAACTTCAAAAGGAGCTAAATCATGTTGAAATTGGAAAGGATTTATTTTCCCTACTTTTGTTGTGCTGTTTCTTGTTATGGACAAAAAGGAATTCACCACAGGGCCAAGAATTTACTGTTAGTCCTGGTAATATTTTTAACAGTCTGACTATCCAAACTACCTAAATAATCCAGGAAAATCTCAGAAGTAAATGCTGTATTCATCTGTATCCAGTAGCCTACATGTATCAGAAAAGCAGCAGTGGATTTGGTTTTAGTGTGGTAAATGAATCTTCATCTTGCAGCTCTTTTAATGAGGTGATTTTACGGTTTGTGTGCTGCACTTACGGGCTGAGACAGAGAGGAGTGAGTGATTCTGGGTTCTTTGAAAATTTGAGCACAACAAATGAGGGCTTGTGCCACTTCATGTAGCAGCAGAAATCCATATTTTGGGGAAGAGGAGTGATGGAAATAAAAGACCTTCAGACACAAATTGGGGAGCTGCTCAGGTTCAGTCAGTCTGCACCCATGAAACACAATTTGGCTGAAGTTCAGTGGGGGACATATCAGATGTTATTTCATGGGAGCACACCTTGTTTGCATGCTCTTGGGTCAGTTTAAATAGAGTGTTTTGGTTTAGATATATGTAAAAATTTGTGAAAATTGTGTAATTTTTTTTTGTTATGAAACACCTAAACTTAACAAGGTTTGTGATATGATGAAGAAATACTGTTCTGTCAACTGTAGAGACATACCAATATAAAAAAGGACAAAATTTTCTTTAAACCATCCAAAATATTATTGAAACCTATGCTAATGTATATTTCTGTTTCTTCTTTGAAAAAGTTTCGACACAATGGGTTTAAATTATTTGGGGTTTAGTGCCCTAAGCTTGTTATTTGAAATTAAACAAACTTTGTCTAATGAATCCCTTGACAGCTGTGGAAGCTCCTTCTTTCAAGAAAGAATTAATATAAGAGTGGGATCTGAATCTTGTTGTACTTCCATTATTTAGGAGAATGAGTTATTAACCTTGTGGCAGGCCTTCAAAAGCTTCATGTTTCCTGTCAGTTGTGATCCAGGTGGATCTGAATTTTTCTGTAGCTCACCAGGATATAAAAGAAAATTAATAGACCTTGGTAGTTCTTTAATATGTTTTTGCACTAATATAAAAGAAGAAAGAGGAAGATTTATTTAATTTCAGTTTGGGCCCTTTTTTCTTTTGAGTCTTTGGGATTTCTTATTCCTGTGGTGGTTTTTTGACTTTCCAAGTCTGTGTTTTATAGTATGACCATTCTCCAAAAGCACTAATACTTGTGTGTTTATGTACAATAGTTTTGTTCTCAGTCAATGTAAAAAAAAAAGTTCAATTCTAGTCCTGGACAAAGAAGTATTAGTAAGTAAAGAAAAAAAAGTAGGAAAAATACAAATTCATTTCTAGTTATTAGAACTCCTTTTCAAAGGGAATAAAATGGTCTGAAATAGAGGGATCAAATGACAGTAGCTGTGGTGAGTTCAAGAAGAAAATAAGGAGTTAAAGTGTGTTGAATTGTCTGCGTTCAGATGTACAGGTTGCAGCTTCAATTTCTGAAGTAAAGATGAATTATGCAAACTGAAATAACAGGGATCAGCAGAGGAAATGCCAGGATTTTTGAGCTGTAAAGAATTCTCAAAATAAGGCTTGTGTATGAACTTTCCTGCAAGGGAAACTTTGTTAGGGATGGTGTTACACTGATTTGGGATTTATTTTTATGAAGCACTGAGAAATACTTGCTGAGATCTAGACTTGTGAAAGGATGTATAATGACCACTGTCTATCCAGACTCTGTTTCAAACCTCCATCTATGAAAGCGTATTGCAGCTCTGTCAAAGTCCTCTGCTTTTCCAGTTCCCACATATGGCCTTGGAGATTTGTCACCCTCACTACTTCAGACCTGTTGTGTGGGTTCTCTGGAAAGAAAAAAAAAATGTATAAGACTCCTATGACAATATAATATCTTTTTAGGTCAAAATGGTATTGAACAAGCCCTACTTTCCCATCTTCCACATAAAGGTAAGTCATCTGGATTCTTCTCCTGTAGAAGTTCTGGGATGAGTTGCTGAAGGAAAACTGCAGGTTGAATTGAATCTCTGCATTTCTGCTTCCTTTTTTCCTGTATTTTTGTGTAACCTGGCGACATAACTGGAACTAAAGACACTCTCTGTAGAGGTTTCCTACGGTTAGCTCAATATCATAGAAGAAAAAAAAACCTCAACACCCCAAAAAGAAATGGGAGAAATGCATTATTATGCATTTCACACTCTAAACCTTAGCACATAACAGTGTCAGTGTGTGTGGCTACTGAGTCTGTAAAGGAGAGCTGGCAAAGAGTATTCAATATGTAATTATTAACTCCACTTCTGAAGCTCAGGGACATACTGGCTTTGTTGGTTCTTAGCCTGCAGCTATGGTTAAGCTGACAGGAAGCACTCAGGGTAGTCGAGAAAGGCAGAGAAACTTTGTTTGCTCATCAGATAACACGCTTTGTGTAATCTGTGCCACCGTGCGACACTGGAAATCAGATCAGTGCTGCTGGCACCACTCTGTCAGGCAAGCACAGAGAGCACTGACAAAGCTGGCACTTGGAGGCAGCTGCTGACTTCTGCTGCTTCGTCTGAAATTTAAGTGAGTCACACACCAAGGGAAGTGTTGAGCATGTAGTTCTGTAAAAGAGCCTCTGATGATGGGCTGCAGCATGCTGGGGAGCAGCTTCACAATAGCAGGTTCAGCATTGTTTCACTGAACTAAAAATGCCGAGAAACATGGTTTGGTGCAATTGCATAAAGTTAACTTTCACGGAAAAACGTTGTTTTCTTAAAATCTTCTACAGATTTTAGACCATTTACTATTTAAAGTTAGAGACTTAGTTGGCAGAGGATGCTCCCGCGAAAGCAGGAGGCTCCCACTTTGGCTATGCTCTGTCTGAAAAGACTTCTTCCTAATAATTTGAGATGGCAAAGTTCAGTCTGAGTAACTCATTGAGTAATGCTTCAAATGCCTCCCTGATGGGTTTATTTGTTTTATTGACTAAAAATATAAATGTTGGCTGAATCCTGTTAGCAAAAACTTCTAAGATGCTTTGCATATAACAAACAATTACCATCTTCTGATGATTGTTGCACAGCAAAAGTGATGATGTGCTTAAGGCTTAAAGGCAAAATTGAACATGTTTGTCTCCGTTGGAAAAAGTGTGAAAGAGGTCATACTCCTCCTTTTTTGTGTGTGAGGTTAGGTCATAATAAAAAGATCACAGCTGAGATGCTGTGTGGGGGCTCCTCACAAATTAACCACGCTGCTCAATTATTAGATCTTGAATTACATCAAAAAATTCTAAGCAGAAAGAAAAGAAAGCTCATTTGATGTAATTAGTGACTACTAGGTAATGCTCACTAAAAAAGTTACTGTAGTGCTACACCCACAGAAACTGTCTGGAACAATTGCCAAGATTACAGATGTTTTGCTGTGAAAGAAATGAGCCTAATGAGAGTCTGTCTCAGCTGACTGAAACAAAGGAAACTTCCCAGCAGGTAGCAATTGAGGCAAATAACAGGGTTAAAATGTGAGAAGCGTTTAGTGAGGTTTGCTGGGTGAAATGAACCAGTGCAGTCTATTTCTGATTTCTCTGTTTGCAAATTTTAAGGTGTGATAGAAAAATATTGGGTTTTGCTTATCCACTAGGAGAAGTAGTATTTGTATGGATAAAAGTAAAGCTGTAAGTACTGCAAGTAGTTTCTAAATTCAAAGAACATGGAGTTCTTAGGTATCCTTTTATTTCTAAATTGGTGTGACCACAATACTGGCTAAGTTAGGAATATCATGTACAGAGTTGTAAAAAAATGCTATTATTCATTTATTTTTGGGGTGTCCATAAACTTTTTCTTCTATTATATTGAGCTAATTGTAGGAAACTTTAACAGAAGGTGTCTTTAGTTCCAGTTATGTTGCCAGGTTACACAAAAATACAGGAAAAAAGGAAGCAGAAATGCAGAGATTCAATTCAACCTGCAGTTTTCCTTCAGCAACTCATCCCAGAACTTCTACAGGAGAAGAATCCAGATGACTTACCTTTATGTGGAAGATGGGAAAGTAGGGCTTGTTCAATACCATTTTGACCTAAAAAGATATTATATTGTCATAGGAGTCTTATACATTTTTTTTTTCTTTCCAGAGAACCCACACAACAGGTCTGAAGTAGTGAGGGTGACATGAGTCTCCAGGGCCATATGTGGGAACTGAAAAAGCAGAGGACTTTGACAGAGCTGGAATAAGCTTCCATAGATGGAAGTTTGAAGCAGAGTTGAGTTTTAGTCCTTGATATTTGCAGCATAGAAAGTTTCTGAGCTTCAAAAAAGCAACTATTTTATGCTGTGAGGTGTATGTTGTAGAGTTCAGTGATTGGCTTAAGTAGACGTTTGTAAACTTTTAGCACTAGCCTATTGACTAAAAAACTTTTAAAAGGTGTTGTAACAAAGAGAACTTTGGCTTCTGTTGTTATGGCGTGAGTTTTACCATCTTTTGTGTCTCCGCCTTCACTAAGACTGATAACAAAATAAAAAACTCGTGGAACACCTCTTGATTGCCCTGTCCCATTATTAGAAATAGATCCAACAGCCATACTTAAATGTTTGAGAGCTTGCTGTGCTTTCCTTTCAACCAACAACATGTTTTGAATAATTCTGTACTTGCTTCAAAAAAAGAGCCTCTAAAACAAGAAGGCAAGCAAACTGAAAAACTCTGTTTTCATATGGTTTAAAGAGAGAGTTACAAAGTTTTTTGGGTAGATCAGACAAAGCTCTTTGGCCTGAAAATTTTGTGGGTTTTTTTTTTTTTTTTTTTCAGATTGGGATAAATGGTTCTGTTTGTTGACAAGGACTAAGAAAGCAGCTATTTGGTGCACAGGGATGCTTTTGCTTGGTGATTAATCACCAAGCAAAAGCACTACTAATACTAGCAAACTACAGAAGCTGAAAATTGTTTACGTCTTTGATTTGTGTTTGTGGTTTTGTTTTTTTTTTTTTTTATTAACCTCATATAGGGAAGTTTGTGGTTGAGGGTGGCACATCAGTCTGCATTTCACTTGAGACAGGAGCTGATGCTGATTTACAGCTTAAACTTTTCATCCTGCTTTCAGTTCCTAACTACCAAAGCACAGAAAGCTTTGCAGCCCAGATACAGAACAACATGTCTGGACTGAATCAGGCTTAAGGACCACACATCATTCTCCTGTTTCCAGCAGTGAGCACAGTAACCCAAGTATTTATGACATTGCCCTTAATATCCCTATCTTTCATTAATTTCTAGAGCCAGATGTGGGGTTGTACATAATTAGCTACCCTCCTTTGATTGTTATTCCATGAGCTTGCCTAGCCCCTGGTGTAATATTGAGCTTTCACTTATCTTTTGGCAAGGAGTTACGGCGGGTTTATCTCCCATTGCAAGCAAGCTGCTTCCTTTTGTTTTAAATTACAAATTCATTTTGATAAGTACTGGCTAACATATTGCAGTGTACAGTGATACTTTACTGCTCTCTTTGCCACGGGTGACTATGGAGGGTTGTAGTTGTGGCTTTTAAATGAATTAGCTGCTGCTGTGTGGTTCTCTCATTGCTGTTGCTCATGGACTTT
>VWZU01019453.1:62803-95076 GCA_013397095.1 Sterrhoptilus dennistouni
TTTTTGTGATGAGGTTTGAGTGGCTTTTTGTTGTTGTTTTGGCTGGTTTTTTTAGTTGCTTTTTTTTCCTATTCCATTGCACTTCAAGTCTTGAACAACTATAATGTGTGTAAATGAATATATATTTGATGTGCTCTGATTTGTGATTAATAACTTTTTTCTTCCTCTTTGTTTTGTGTGACAAAGTAACTTATATCAGTGTCACATTGTGGTAATACTTTTTATATCACTCAGTTTGGTTTTTTTATCACACTGGTGGTTTTATTAGCATCATTAGCTGTTAATGATGTTTGTGGAAAAAAACAAATGAGGAAAATTAGAGTTGAGATGGTGTTAATATTGAAGTGGTTTTCATAAAGGCATGGTAAAAAAACATGTTACAGATCACTTTCATAAGAGATTTTATTTTTGAAAGAGAAAATGAAGTGGACAAAGTTTCAGAATTGATAAATTCAATCTCCAAATAACTGTGAAACACCAAACTTATCTGTGGTTAAATTCTTTCTTGCTGATAACTGGATTTTTGCAATGGCTTGCTGATTAGACTTGCAGCTAAGTTAACTGTAACATTTCGATAACCCTGTAAATTTTTGTTGCAATGATGATGAAGCACTACCTTACTCATTATTTAGTCATTCCAGTAGTTCTGGACAATAAAAAAAGAGCAGAAATGTGAGGTCAAATGGAAAATATTTGAAATATTTGTCATGTAATATTCTGTATGCAATATTTAAAATTAATAGTTTAGCTTATAATGAAAGAACAGAGATTGTGTGGGTTTTTTTTTTCTTGTTGCTCTTTGTTTCCATTCTTGAAGTGTTTATTGAATTCACTGATTAAAATACCTTAAAGCAACACTTTTGGTTATTGACACTTACCGCTCATGATTTTTGGGAATTAGTTTTCCTTCACAAAGAAAACAAATACTAAATGCTAAGCTCAGTTGCAAAACGAATCTCGAGTTTCATTGGCATGCACAAAGATGCTGACATGCCCCAAAAAGCCTTAGGCTTGCTTAGTTTTCTTTTTTACCTCATTCACAGTCAGTAATAATGTCATTGTAGTTGACTTAAGATGACAAACACTGTTCCTATTGAACTGGTTTTTTCACTCAGGAGTGATTGTGGAGTGTTAATAGAACTTATGGTCACTTTTTCCTGAAGTTGTCTTTTTGCTGGAATCTAAAAATCCATACTGGAGGTTTTTTGCATAACAAAAGGCATGCTTAAAAATGGAAGACTCTCACTGAGAACAGATAACAAATACAAATTTTGTTTTCTGTTCTTTTGGTTTAAAATAGAAAGTGAACGAGTCGAAGACTTCTATAGGCAAAATTTACTTTAGAGCAGAAGTGTAGAACTTTATGCCCACACTAGATCAATAGGTACAATCAGAATCTCTATCAACTCCCACTACAAACTACAAGTGGAATATTCTTTCTTTTATTAGTCTCTTCTGTTTGACTGTGAGCTGTTTTACTTTTTATACATGGCAGTTTTTCAGCAAATCCTTTTTGATACCATGGACCCAATTGCATTTCCCTAGACTTATTTGTACTCTTATTTTTTTTTCAGAAGTCTTTTTCCTTCATATTTTTAGGGGTAAAGTTGCATTAAATTTATTATTTTGGTGATAGTTTTATTTAGTCAAAGAATGTCTATTTTAAATATTCCCATGGTGTTCTTGCTATTACTGAGAACACTTTTCAGCCTATCAGTAATTGATTATTTATTATCTCACGTTGAAATTGGTATTACTTTTTTTTTGCATGATTCAATAATGGCACTTTGGGGCACTTTGGGGCACTTTGCAGTCAAAGGCAAAAAGGAAAAGCTTTCCAGCAATGGTTCTGTTGAGTCTTGTTTTTTGTAGTAATTTGCTGAAGTTTGTCAGGGCTTCTGTATTTCAAGTTCCTGGCATCATTCTTGTCCTTCTAGGTGTGTTCTGTTGACTGGGTAAATCAAATCAAGCTTGGTGTGTGGGTAAATCTTTCTCTTTATGTAAAATATTTTCAGTTTATAATATGGTGTTGAGAGCTTCAAACTAACTTTCTTTGGTCAGGTCTGCTATGAGGCAGAAACACGGATGCACCTGAAATGGATCCTTCAGTGAGAGTTTAAAGCAATTATGCAAGACATTAAGCTCTAGATTACACCAAAATGCTGATCATAACATTGCAGTAAGACTATATTCTGATTGCCACAATAAAAACAGCTTCTGCTAGTCAACCACAAAAATGTTTTTCGAGAGAAGAAAGATGCACATTTAAACAAAGCCCAAATCCCAGGAGAGATTATGTACATATAGAAAGGAGATCCATTCTTTTTCCTCAAGAACAGTAGACAAGGTGTTTTGCAATAAGCAGGAACACTAATGTTTTAATGCTTTTCATAGTTGATTTACAGTAGGTTTAAAAAAAACTGTAGAAAAATAACATGATGACACTGCTTTTTTTTTTCTGTTTTTGTATGTTAATCTTGCTTAATTTTAAGAACTGGGGTATCATTCTTGAACATGGAAAATACTCTATTCACTGTTTGGGTTCTTTTCTCTTCATCTAAATAGCTTTTTCTTTTTTAAGCAAGTCATCTACCCAAGTAGCTTTTTATTTCTCCAGAAGATGGCAAAAAATTCAAGGACTCGTGGCAAAGTACACAAGTGGTGCAAAGGAATGGCTGCTGCTAAT
Source organism: Sterrhoptilus dennistouni (assembly GCA_013397095.1). NCBI lineage: Eukaryota > Metazoa > Chordata > Aves > Passeriformes > Zosteropidae > Sterrhoptilus > Sterrhoptilus dennistouni. The sequence goes on from VWZU01019453.1 coordinate 65,490, forward strand.
TGGCTGCATGAAACAGTTTTACTGAAAGATATTTCTGTGTAAAAGCTGAGGCCTCCTCCTGTGAACATTTGGTTACCTGGATAAATGCCCGTTCTTTGCACTTAAGGCTGCAAAAACCTGCAAATATATCTAATTACCCATTGACACCACCTAACGGCTATGCTAATATGATTAGTGAGAATTTGAACTTTTTAGTGGATTTTTAAAAAATATTTTTGGCAGGGTTTTTGGGCTGCTGACCCACATGCTGTGACTGGCATTACCTTTCTTTGGTTTCTTTGGTTTGGATTCCTCGAGAGGTCTCTGGCACGCACAAATTTGGTGGTGTTTGATTTTGCAGATCCCCTTTCCATGTGTGCTTTTCACAGTGAACAGTGTGATGTGACCTCTGTGTTCTTGCACGTGCTGCTGCTGACACTGTTTGGGTTTCTCCTAGGCTGATCTTGAGTCTCAAGGATTCTGCATAGGTAGCAATTCTCTCTGGAGTATGAAGTGTGTGTATTATTAGCCAACAAAGCATGTTTGTCTGCAAAGTCCTGACACTTTTGCATGGTCAGCTGTTTTATTTTTTCCTTTGACCTGTCTCTCCACTGTGCCTTAAAAGAGGAGGTTAGAACACAAAACTGCTGGGTAGCACTGCCTTTGTGAAACCTGCTTTGTAAGTTGGTTTATTTTTCTTTTTGCACTGTTTGGTTGCCTTTTGTGTTGGCTTGCTTTTAGATGCACCCAGACTGTTGTGTGTAGCTGCAAACCATTGCCATGGAGCACAAGTGCTGTGTGGAAGCTGCTCACATCATATCAGGACAGCACTGGTGTGTATTTACTGCCCCATGTAGGCAGGTGATTACCTGAGGCATTGCCTTTGTCATGGGATTCTTCAGGTCAAAATTGTCTCCTGTGAACCTGGATGTCGTTACATGTGATGACATTACATAAGCAGGTGCAGAACGAGTCCTACCAAGAGGCACATTTGAAAGACAATTCTGATTCAGAAGCAACTGAGATATTTTGGTAGTTTTGTGAGGGCTACTAATTTATTTTTATCAGGTGTATGTGGTACAGGGGGTCTTGAGTTCAGGCCTGTTGTTTCCTTTAATCCAAATACTTACTACACCTTCTGTGCTCTGCTCTGAATCTCTGGTTGGTTTTGCATGGGAATTATTACAGGGAAAAGCTGAAAATAAAGCTGTGTTAGGCTGGTGCATAGTCTTCCTCCTCCTAAATTACTGCTTTTTGCTCCAAAGCAACTCCTAGCATGTTATTATACATAAAATAAACTCATGTCTCTTATACAGAGACCTCTTTCTCATGTCCATATTGCCACTGAGGTGTCTTTAAGAACAGTTGTGAGGCTTGTTGTAATAAAAGGCAAAGCAAGTACAAGCCATGTGGGCCATATTTTGGTAGGGCTGTCAGCTGCTGTTGTGCTCCAAAACAGAAGCTGCTTCAGCAGGCAGCTCGTATGAAAGAAATGCCTTTTAAAATGAAAGTAAAATGAAGTGCTTGAAGTGGAAAAAAAAAAAAATGAAAGAAATGCTAAGCTCAATGCAGTTATGAGATTGCCTGAGAGAACTGGGAGCAAGCCAGGCATAAAAATTAAATGCCTATCTGCTTTTTGTCTTGGCGAAATATCTTAAAAGCTGGTGTGCTAGAAATGACCAGAAAAGTTATCTGGGACCTCATTGCCTCATTCCTAGGAAAGAGCTGCTTTTCTGAAGGCCTGTTAAATTGTGTCTTCTGTCATGCCTTAGATGAAGTTCTAAATGAGTCAAGTGTGTGTGGCTTCCTTGGTTCTCAGCCTCCCACAAATGTTCCCTGCCTTGTGCAGAACAGTCACTTCCCCAGAGAAAACAAGGTTTTCTGGGTGACTTTGTGCAGACCTCAAGCTGATATTATTTAGTTAGATATAAATATAACTACACCAAGAACCTACAGTACTTCAGGAACCTCTGTCAAGCTGTTTTTTATGAGCATTGCTTTAGTTTTGTGGGTTCAAAGAAATCAATTGTTACACATCTAAAATATAACTCACAAAAATCATCTTGTGAAATGGCTTTACCCTGTATGTCCAGTGTACAAACGAATGAACTTAGAGTTTCTTCTTGGTCTAGAGCAAATGTAAACAATTTTCAGCTTCTTGCAACTGTAACTATCTATTTAAGAAAGAATGAATTGGAATTCATTTGTACTCCTATTACCTTGGATGTCACTTTTTTTTAAGTAATCTGGATGCATTCCCCACACTGATCTCACTGGCAAATTCCAACTTGCACATCATGGACAATCAAAGTCCAACTAAGAGTTAGGAACCTGAAACACTCTGGTAGTACTCAGTGTTAAGCATGTTAGTTCTTGCTTCTCTAATGAGCTGTGGTTCATGAGAAGGAAATTAGTGCAAGGGTAATAACCCAGCACTGAAGAGATAGTGGGAAGACCCAGTCTAAATAAAAAACAAACAAACAAAAAAGCCTTTTAATTGTTGAATATACTCCAAAAGTTTGTTACAACACCCTGCTTAAACATGCTTGTATTTACCTGAGAAGCATGAGATGTAGTCTGCCGTGGGATGTAGGGAATGCTTGAAGGTTATTATCTTTAAAAATGGGAGGAGAAGGAAGAAAGTAACAGAGTGGTGGGAGGAGGGTTTTCATTGACTCAGCCTGTGCAGTATTACCCCAGCAAAATGTGATTTATGGTGATAGAATTAAGTGTGAAGATCACTCCTAGGTAGCTGAGAAGGAAAGTGTACAAAAACTGTAGTGAAGACCAACTCTAAACAGAGATGAAATGGAAATTCTGTCTCCAGTTTAGGAGCTTTTGTGAATATTGGATTTTAAAATCCCGTGAGAATTTGTAATAAAAATTAATTGGGAGAAGATATCATCAGCTGCTTCTGTTGGTAATGGTTGGCCATAATGTCTGCCTGAGTAAATGTGTGCAAATTGCTTCATTCAGGGACTACTTAGTGTTGTAAAATGCCCTCAAACGTGAATGTGTATAAGAATATTTCTCCCTCACTTTGGTGACTGATGAAGAATATTTTTGATATTATTACTGTGTGAAATGTGTGATAGTGGCTGCTAAGGTATATCCAGTGCTCAGTATGAATCCTGAATTGGTCAATTACGCTGTAAAATTTTTTGTGCTAAAGCCATTTTGAGGTTCTTACTCCATAAATTAGGGTACTAGAACACTGAAAACAGTCTAATTTTTTTCTATTTCCTGAAAATAGGCAGAAGTCTCGTGTGTTTCCTGCACTATTTTTTAATTGATTTATTTAAATTTAAAGTTATTTTTAGCAAGATCTGCAAGATAAATTTTCTTTCTACAGTAGACTTGAACACCACTTTAGGTACTGAGAGGATTCCTGTGTGTTCTGTGGACAACTTTGATAAGTGGAAAACAGCTTAAGCATTTTTGAGTAAGAAAATCTGAGGCTTATTCTAAAGAAAGCAAGTCTAAGGAAATCACTATTTAGAATATTTTTGTGTTTTGCTTGGTTTTAGATGATGGTATATTGTGGGATTTTTCTTCTTGTTGGCTTTTTTTTGTGAGGTTGGAGGTTTTTGCTTGTTTCCTGTTGGTTTCTTGTTCGATTGCTTTGGTTTTTTTAAGTTTGAATTATACTACATTTTTCCAATTCTATGTATTCTGCAAGCACTAGATTGTCTCTTCTGGCCAAACTAGACATTATAATGAGGAAAAAGAAATAGAGACACTCTCCTGTTCCCTTTATTGTGCTGAGAAGTGGACTGGCAGTTTTTAAATCATTTCCCAGCAGAGTTAGACTATCCTTGCTCCTATCCCTTCCCAGCCTTTATTTTTATTTTTTCAGCTTTCAAAATTTAGTACATTCTGAAGTTTTATTTTTCTCTTTCAATAATGAAGTAATAAAGTGAGTTCTTTAACATGAGTATTGTAGATGCTGACTAAAATTAGTCATTTTTGAGAACTATTACACTGTTAAAAACTAACAAATACTAGTGTAATGCTTGTAATTTTTAAGTGGTATCAATCTCGCAAGTTTTCACTTGAAAAGATTTAGTCTTTCAGTATTTAAGTTTTCAGAAGCTGCAAAAGACCCTAGAAGCACTGCAGTAAATGTGTGAATAAACACATGAAGGATTTTGAATATATGCTTAATTAAACTCTGTTACTTTATATCCACGGAGAGGGTTTGTCAACATTAATTAGTTCATTTGCAAGACAGTCATATTGCCAAATTATTCCTTTCTTTTTTATAGGGAAACCTAAGACTGTAAGAGTAGTTTAGCAGACCTGGTGTCAAGTCCTGGTTCTGTGCATTTTCTGTTAGACCATAGCCCTGTATATTTCCCATGCTGTGCATTGTTTTGATAGTCAATTAATGATTGGAAAAATTTCCTTTTTTTCCAAGTAAGAAGTTGAAAACAGAGGTTAGTTCTGGTATGCTGAAAAACATGAGCCAGCACAGTCTCCTCGTTCAGCACACACTTTATGGAACATCTGTACCAAACTCATGGCATCAGATTAAGAAACCTTGGGTATAAGTCTGTAATAAAATAGGAGGAAACTTTTTCTTAGCCCATATTAGTAAGTCATTCATAGACTGCTGGAGGGAAAGGAACATGCCTCCTAATTCTGGGGCTTTTTTCCCCCATCCTATGATGTTTTGAAAGTGGCTTACAGTTCTAGGGGAAAGAAGGAACAAGTTGCCTCTTCCTTCATTTAAGGCTTGGCACATTTTTCCTTTAAATTCATTTGATATCCATTAACATGTGTGTGTTAGTACTGATGGTGATGTGATTTGCCTTTCCTACCTTTCACTGAGCCAGCATGGAGTGTTCAGAAGAAGCAAGACTTAAGCTTGCCTTGAGTGATAACCTAAACCAACCTTTTCCCGGTCAGCTCTTGCACATTCCTGCTTTGTAGTTTTTGGATTTGGGGCAACAAACACTGAAAGTAGGTCCCTTCCTTTCTCACCATCTTTATTTTTCTTTTGGTCTGGAAAGCAGTATTCTCAAATAGATCTCTTTCCTCCCCCCATAAACTCACTATTAAGTAAATAGGACAAGCACGTGTAAAAGGAATGTTGTGCTGCAGCTGTTTCTTCTTATTGCCTTTTTGATGTTATTTCAGACCAGAGAAAATGAGATTAGTTAAGCAATACTATGCTTTCATTATTAGATGTGCTTTAATTTTAATATGATGGTCATTTATCAACATCCATTTTTTTCAATGATAAAACCATGTTCCATTTTTTTTTCCAAGCTTGCTGAGAGTCTAGAATTGTTTATAAACATTCACCAAAATATTCACAGATTTTGAGACAAGGGGGAGATTAAGTGACTTGACCAAAGTGTCAGGCTAAGTATCTGCTAACAGCAAGCTCCTTTCTTGGACACTATATGCCCTTTCTTCATTTAATGCTTATAAAAACCAATTTTTTACTAGAGATGAGCTCAGAATACTGGGAAGTAAAATTCCCTATACAGGAAATGGAAGATATATACATTTCTGTGCTGTCAGTGCTTTAAAAGGAGGGATGAAAAGAGGCAATGCATGCTGAGATCAGACAGCAGGTGGTGTTTTCAAGCACAGGTGAAAAAGTGTAAAGGTTTTTTTCCTGTTAAAGGTTTGCTTTTTCTTGCCACCACTCAGAGCTGTTCAGCCTTGGGAAGGCCTTTTCTTTCCTGGCACCCCAGGGTGGATGTAGCTGTTAACTAGTTAAATATGAAGTATCAGGTTTTCTGTCCACTGCACAAGCAGAAAATGCAAGTGGCCGGTAGCAGGTTACACAGCATCAGCTAAAGCAAGTTAAAAGCCAATTAAATGAAATTTTGACCTTGAGGTAGGTCAAAAGTAGGGTGGGAAAAGAGAAGGAACCAGAATGAGCAAGAGAAAAGTGGTTGGGCTGCCATGTGGTCACTGGGCTCTCAGACTGAGGGGAGAGGTTCATGGTGGAGCATTGCTCTGCTCTGTGGTTGGGCTGTAATAAAGGTGTAATTAGTCAAGAACCTATTTTCTTTTTTCCTTCCATCATTTTGGCCTGGACTGACATTCTTTGTGTGAAACTGTTTCCTGTGATTTCCAGTAGTTCAGAGTGGACAGATCTGATGGTCCTTTTCTGGACTTTTAATTATAAAAATATCTTATGTCAAACGTGAGTGTACATAAAACAAGTCAAGGGCCCTCAGTGTGATTGAAGAGTGCACTGCTGATTATAGTAGGAGGAGTAAGTATTGAATGTCAGGGGAAATATTTAGTTCGACATAGAAATAATACACTAATTAGTTTTGGGTGTATTGAAGGGTAAGTATTGAATGTGGATGTTTGGGCTAGGAAGCCTCCTGAAATGAGATCTGTTTGGGGTTTAGCACTGCCATCTTCCTGCACTACGGTTCTCAGCTCAGAAGGGTCACACAAGCATTCTCAAAACAATCATAGCATCTCAAGATAATTTCAGGTCACAAAGAGGTAAAAGCATTCTACTGTCAGTGTGTTTGGGGAGGCTCAACCCTTTCCCTGGAGGGGAAATGCAGTGAAGGTTGCACCTTGAGGTTGTGCGGTGCAGCCGCCACTCTTTCAGGACTGCTGTGGACAATCCTGGCTGTACCTCAGGGTTCCCTGCCTGGGGATGTCTGGGTAAGCAGGATTGACTGACAGCTTGCACAAGGTCATTTCAGGTAGAGCTGTGAAGGAAGCCAAGCCGTGCTGCCTGCTGACAGTGTGGCTCTGCACTAGCCCTCCCCTGCCTGTATCAGTGTGTGACAGTGCTGCTGTTCCCCTGCAAAGGGATTTGTTTGCTCCTTGAGCCCACGGCCACTCCTTCACTTACCTTCAGCAGAGCTGCTGTTTTATGTAGCTGTGACAACTGAACCGTGGATCCTTCCAGGAGCTGAGGGAAATCCTGGAGTATGCATTATTTAGGGTTTAGTAGTTGCGTGTGTGTTTGTTTGGCACGCTTTGATGGAAGTCAGTGTTTCTTGTGCTCTCCAAAGGAAGGGCAGGACAAGTGCTTGTTGCTGCCTGGTATGATACCTGTAAATTAAATGATGTGTTTACACATGGAGGTGTCAACTTTCATGCTGTAGCTTTAATATACTCTGTTTTATCTTGTAGCATTTTATTTGTTAGTGTTTTAGGCTTGTGTTTCTTGGGTTTGTTTGGTTTAAGTTATTTCTTTCAGGGGTTGTTTGTTTTGGTTGTTGCTTTCCATTTTTTATTTGGGTTTTTTTTTTAGATCAAGTACAGATGATGTTTCACCCTCTTGGGTCCTTTACCATGAAATCTCTCAGCTGTAGATAAAAGAATTTTACATAAGTTTCCTAAGATGGCAAAACTGTTGTCTTACAGACTTAACTACGGATGGGGAAGCAAAGGGTTATGATGAGGCACTTCAGCTGCAGAGATCTTAGAAGACTGTTGCCACAGACACAAAAGCAGGTTGTAAAATGTGGATGCTCTTGGGAAGCTCAGAGAATCTAGAGAACTCAGTCAGAAATGGCATTTAGATGATAGGATTGAATGGCTGGGATTTCAGAGGGCAGAGAAGGAACTCATTATTTTCTCCTTGGTTGTTTCTGACAAAATGAGTTGGAAAATATCTCTTCCATAGGGGATTCTGCTTTTTAATTGTCACTCAAATTCAGAGCAAAAATTTTGTTCACCACAGAAATAATATACCAATAGTTTAGTTTTGGGTGTGTTGAAGTCTTTTTGCCGAACTGATATTGAATCATTCCCTCTTGATTTTGAAAAAAAATCAAACTGTTATAGATTGAAATACATGAAAATTCAAACAGAAGAACAGAAAAATGCTAGTCAAGTGTTCAAAACTTAGCTAGAAAATGTGTGTACTTGAACAAAACCAATTTTGATGAAAATAGTTTTTTTGATGAAAAAGTCTATAACTTTCTCTTACCGCTTTAAAGTCCTGTGGGCTGCATCACACAGAGATGAAAATGAGGTAGCTGAAACTGTTATCAGACACTTGGAGCTAGGAAGGAGTTGTAAAGGTGGGGAGGCAGAGATGGCATCCTGCTTCTGCCACATTTCCATGTTGCTGCTGAGCATCAGAGAACCCGTTTAAAAAGGTACAACAGTTCTTGTGTGGCTCACAGTAGACATCAGCTCCACATTTTAAAGGACCTGACTTACAACGTTGAACTGAAATTTTCATGTCACAGCAAGAGATTCAATGGATGACAATCAGGCTGCTTGTAGAGGAGTCCACAGAGTTAGTGTTTGTGTTTATATTTGTCTAAAACAGCTCGAGGTGAGGGAGTGCTTTTTTTGCCTAAGCAGCTTTTAAGGGATTAATGTTAAGGAGATCTCCTGCAAAGCCGACTGGAGAAATGACACAGAAACAATCAGTTCTCTGTTTGTGTACTTTTGCCTGGAGTTGTGCTGTCAACAAAAGCAGTAAAACAGACTTTCCAAATTTGTATAATCCTGGAGGAATGTACAGAAATTGTACAGTGCTGGTGTTGCACTGATCAGAAATTGCACAGATGCTGGTATATGCAAATAAGAGGAGCAAGTTTTGATGGGAAGTAAACCATCAGGTTTATTGTTGATCTGTCCATTCCAGTGAGATTTGACTAATATTTCTGTGCTTAAATTTTAGGGTACAATTTTTTGGTAGTTGTCATTATAACTTGTAGTTTAAAGGTAAGACGTCTAGTCGTATATAGTCAGTGTGTGTGTGCTCAGCCTATGCAACAGCAATCAGATACAAATGCAAATAAATTTAAATGCCCACAAGTAATGGCTTCCTTGTAACTTTGCTGTAGGTATTGTATAAACAAACAAGTAACTTCAAATAATGTTAATAAATGAGTGCTGGTTCTGTCTTTTAGTCTTACCTAAGAGAAAAAAAAAAGCTGGTCAAGGCTTATTTCCCTAATTGGAGAGCACATATCAATTGTTCTGAGTCGTTACCATGCATTTATGAAGTAGTAAGCCCTATCATAAAAAGCATCAAATCCCAGAAGTTGAAATATTTTTCAAACTTTGAAAGGTACCCTAAAATTAACATGGAGTCTTTAATGTGATTCAATTCCATATCAATTCCATATTCCAGGCTTTTTGGTGTGTTGGTTTTTGGGTGGGGCAGGAGGAGACTCATGGTAAACTGGTAAATTCTGTGGTTGGATTTCTAGAGTTTGTACTCTAGAAGGGGGTACTCTTACTTGTGGGTAAGGAGAGTAGTATTAAGGTGATGAATGATGTTTGTTTATTATTCTTCTCTAAGTTCTCCTCTCCTAACTTTAGTAAGTTAATATGCTTATCTAAAAAAAGGTGAGCTGCCAATCCTTACCAAGAACACAGAGATGCAGTATTTGTAGTGTTTTTATCAATCCCAAAAGATAGGTGAAGGTCAAAAATATTGGTTTGCACTGGGAGATCTTTATTTATTATGTGGTAGGCAACATTACAGTTCTGTTTTTTCAAGGAACTGTCTTTAAATTCAGTAGTGATTAATATTCATTTCAGGAAGAAAATACACCATTGAAGAAAACATTTATATAAGTACATATGAATGAAGTGGTGCTTTACTGTGTTTTCTCAATAATTAACCAAATTTCCCAGAATGTTACTGACTGCTTCCCAGAACGCTAAAACATTTACACTCAGTGTATTTTTCATTTATAGAGCTCTTGTTCATTCATGGACAATCTCTTAAGATTTAATTGCTATAAAAATAATAATAAAAAAACCCAGTTGATTATTTATAAGTAAAGATAATATTTATTTCTGAGTTTATTTAGATTTTATCAGGCGACTTAGGAAGCTTTTCAATAGACTGCAGTTGTTTTAAAGTTAGGGTCTGTGGTTATAGATTCCCTGAAGAAGAGGGTGTGTTAATCTCAGTCTCTTTGACTGCTCTATTTTTCTGTTTAGAAATTAAACTTTCAAGAGCATGTTTTTCTGAAATGTTCTGCTAATTCTGCAGAGATATTTTACTGATAATCCAAGTCCTCTTCCTAGCTGACTTTTTTTTTTTTTTTTTTCATTGTGAAGACCTTAATTCTAAGCAGAGGCTTAACCTTCCAGCATGGGAGATGTTAAGTGATTCAGCCACAGCCTGACTTTTATTTCCTCAAGAGAAGTAAAACCCTGAGGTAAATAACAGGAATAGTAATAATATATTGGAAAGCCCACTAATACTTTTGGATTTTTCTGAACCTTAATATTTTGAATAGCCTGGCCTTCAAACAGTTTTCATACTCTGTCTAGCCATTATGAAATTCAAGAGTGTTTATTCTGTGTTTATAGTTTTACATAGAAATACCTAAAATTTTTCAGTATGATCATGACACTCCTTAAGTAAATTGGACTTTTAATTGAAGCTCCTGTTTGCTGCCAATGCTGCACTTCCTAAGAGATAGGGAGATGGAGAAAAAAGTTTGTACCAGATCTTTTACTCCCTTGGACAGGCTGTATCAAAAGTCTTGTTTTAGATGTATGTTGCAAGTAAATGCTTTTAATTTATTAGCTTGCACTTATTTTCCTTGTTCCACAGCCACACCTATATTACCACAATCACACTGAACCTGTAGAAAGCACTAATATTTTGTGTGGTTTGGTGTTCATCCTTTTAATTGTTTGTTCACTGAGTCCCAGTGCAAAATTGAGCAGGGCCATTGGATTGTAGTTGGGTGTGACACATTTGTGCCCTTGTTGGTGGTGCTGCTGCTGAGGACATTGCACTGCCTGACAAGTCAGACTTATGTGTTGTGACTCTGTTCAGGTGACCTATCAAGGATGGAGGTGGTTGGACTGTGAGAAAGCAGCAGTAAACATATTGTTTCTGCTTCACCTAAATTACAGTATTATATTTATTTATTATTACTATTAAATTATAATGTCTGAAAGTGGTAAATATATCGTAGCTGGATCCCCCTCATCAGGGAAAGGACATTCTTATCCTGGAAAACGTGATTTTTGTGGATTTTTTTGGGAGAAAGATTGTATTTTACAGTGTTTTTTTTTCTCTCTGTTGCTACATTAGCAACTGGGCTTTCTGTTAAGCACAGAAACCTTTAGATATTTTTCTCCTGCTTTACTAGAATGTACTTGTCTGCTGGGAGGTTGAGGTTAACTTGATTTCTGACTTGAATTGAAAATCAATTCAACTACCCCTTAGTCATAATGCTATAAACTGCATTTGAGAAGCTGATCTAGTGTTGAATTATATGTGAGTTTGTGCTGGGAATTGAGTCCCAGCTTCCTGAAATGGAAGTTTTCATACAATGACAGGCTTTTTTTTCCTTTCTTCTTTTAATATCATCTGTCTTAATGAGAAGTAACTATAAATTATATTTTGATGGAAGATGGAGGAGGTAGAATTTCCTGACTGTGCTTAGTTGCAATTTGGGGGGTTTTAGTTGTTGTTTTGGTTGTGTGGATTTTGCTTGCATGGATACAGCATAATGCAAATTTTTTTAAAATATATGTGCGTGAGACTTCTGAGGATCTTTTCATTAAGTGCTTGTGGTCAGGTTGCAGCTCATAAAGACAAATTCAGTAAACAAGCAGAAATACTAAATGGAAGAATAGTATTTGGTTGTCCATAATACAGACATCTTTAGGGTTGTTTTTTTTGGGGGGGGGGCTTCTTGTTTTGATTGTGTTCAGGCTATGTTAAGGTGAATTTCAGAGACTCATTTTTCTGATGAAATTTTTTGTTACTTGTCAAACAAATCTGAAAAAAAAAATCATTAGTTCTGTTGGTTTTTGTTCTTTTTTAGTCTCATCTACCAATGACTCTGGCAGTGAAGTTTATGCAATCCAGCCATTTGAGTCCTTATCCTTTCATGCCTTGCTTGTTTTTTTTGGTCACCTTGTGAACTGGCATAAATTTAAGAGAAATTAAATATTGCCCTTAGTTTTAGCAGAGATCGCAGTTGTTGGCTGTGTTTGCTGCTGGCTAATTGCATCCATGATTCAACATGATTCAGCACAACTGTTTTTTGAAGTTAGCTGTGGCAGCTGGTGCTGCAGTTCAGGATGTGATGAGGAGTGGTGGAACAGGCAAGGATGACATGGAAGTTGGTGAGAATGAAGGTGTGTTGAGGTGGAAGAGTTCGTAGAAGTTGTTGTTGGTTTTTTGAGTGGAAATACAGGATTCAAGTGCAGAGGAGGTTGAATTAGTTCAGTTTGCTGCCTCAGCTGGATGTTTTGTGCTTTACATTTGGGTGGAACTGTGGAGTACCTCTGGAGGAATTACCAAGTTTGTTGTTGACAGCAGATATCTTGTGGTTTGGGTGCTCTTCAGAAAGTCTCATTTTTTGTAAATATGTGGCAGTGATAGGCACAGAGCAAAAGCATGAATAGCATGGAGAACTAAAAGACAGCAGTATATTCAGTTTGCTCTTTAATTACATCATGTTTATATTAGCATAAATGAATCACAAATTTATTGAAGAAATGTGAACTTCATGACAGTATTCAAGGATATGTTCTTGGTTTTATGCTTAAGTGTATTCATAGCTATGATATAGAATACTTTTATTGATTTTTTTTTTTTTTTTATTTTATTTGTGAAGAAGAGAACAAAAATCTCAAGCACCTATGAAGTTTGCGGCCAAGTGTTTAGGTTTGACCTGTTTTTTTCACTTGATTTCTTCAAACTGTGACCTGGAAACTTCAAAGTTATTTCAAAGATCACAGTGAACTCATGGTATTAAAAAAAAGAAATAAACAATAGTTTCATTACATTTTTCTGCTGTTGAATGAATCCATTTTGCTCTAATATTGTAGCTGTGACAGCCGGGAATTTGATTTTGTTAAGTATGGGTCTCATTACCACAAACCCAAGTGGGTTTGAAGGCACCAGAAGTTGTGCATGCATAAACTACTGGTTTAGCATTTCTTTCCCAAAAATATCCTGAAAATCTACCAAATTGGCCAAAGCAAAAGACCAAGTGATCTCTTTTATTATTATTATTCTCTTTTCTAATGGCTGTTTTGTCTATGTTAAGTTTTTACTGAATCTCTTTTATGATCAGTTCTGTTCTGTTGTTTGTGAATTTAATAGCGAGTGGTAAAAAAAAAAAAAAAAGCTAGCCCAGATATGTTGATTGGCTTTGATCTAGTGAAGTCACTCTGATTTGATATGTTGTAAATGAGGACAGTTTGGTCTCTATGATTGGAGAAAAAGCCACTTGATCTTCTTTGGTTTCCCATCTGTTGAGGGGTGATTGCTGCCTTTTATCACCTGCAGGACAGTAATACTTGAAATATGCCCTAAAACATGTAAAGTATTCTATGGACTTTTGTGTTTTGTGATTTCAAGCACCATAAAAACGGAACTTAGTTATAGTAGTTATAAGAATAAGAAGTAAATAGATCTAAAATGTCTGCAGCATATGATTAATTTAAAGCAATGAGTAGTTTCCATTTTTTTAATGGATTACAATACTCACTTGGCATAAATGGTCTTATCCAACACTTCTGTAGACAAATTTTTTGTGCAGCTACATGAAATACCAACATTAAAGGCAATTATTTCATTTTGCCCTTCCATGAGTTTGTTCATATAATAAAAACTATAACCACATCTCACTATGCTCTTCAGGGTAAGAAAAACCTTGAAGTAGTTTTAGGGTGTTGGTTTTTTTTTTTTTTTTTTTTTTTTTTTTTTTTTTTTTTTTTTTTTACTTTTTTTGCTTCTGCNTTTGTAGGCTAGTCAGGACTTTTTGGTTGCTGTTTCCATTGTCTTTGAGTAATCTTCAATGTAGCTGTGAAGTTCTATGGACCTTAAAAATTGTTGTGTACACGGTTTTCATTGGAAATCCCCTTCCCTTCATGAAATAAGAATAAAATAAAGAGACAACTGATATGTTACTGTATATGCTTGCCTGATAAAAGGGCTGGTATTGGCAAACAACCAGTGTAATGACTTTCTGCTTTATTACCTGTTTTGGCTCAGTAATGTTGATTCTCTCCCCATGCAATCTTCTTGATTATCTTTTTAGGACATATAATAAACACAGAAAGCTATTTGCTATAGACTTTGATGAGGGAACACTTGTGGTAGTATTATATAATACCACATCAAATACTGTTTACTGCATAAGGCATGAGATTGATTCTTTTAAATCTCATAGGAAGTAGAAAATGTAAGTGATATCAAAACTGCATCATCATCATACATCAGAAAGTGGCAAGTTCTAAAAAAGACCAGATTTTAGGATTTTACTGTTCTGAAATTTTAAAATAGTTTGTGCAGTATCTTTGTTTGAGCCTTCTTGGTAGAACTGAAATAACTGGCAGTGTTAGGATTTTCTCATGCTTTTAGAGGAGTTACGTTAAATATCTCTTACTTTTGTTAATAATAATAATAAAAAAAATATTCTTACTTTTTTTTTTTTTTTAGGAATGGTATTCTTCTTTATCCCAAACTGTAGTGCCTACTAGGAATGGGAAGGAAGAAAGCAATCGAGCCCAAGTAACCTTCTCTTCTCTCATATGGTTCATATGAATTCTGATTCTTTTGTCCCAATTATCAGTGACAATCAATGACAACAGTAGTCAAGTTAGATTACCTTTTGGAAAGTGGTGGGGGTTTCTGGTTGGTTTTCATTGGGGTTTTTTCTTTTCCTAGAAGAAAAATGTAGGCCGTTCTTTTTAAAAAATATTAAAAAAATCATGCAAAATGCTCTTGAGCAGAATGTGCAGTTGTGTCCTCTTAATTTCTAGAAGGAGTTGGTGAAATTAGAGAAAATGAGGAGAAGCTGGTAATATTATGAAGAGTGTGAAGTAGCTGCCAATAAAGAGAGGCCCTTCAATATTTTAGTCTGGAGTGAGTGAGAGATAGGACTAAAGTTGTTAAAAAAAACCAGAATTATTTTAGTGGTAAGGCAAATGCAGAACTGATTGGGAAATAATGTCAGTACTAAGGACATCTGATGAAATGAGCAGAGATGTGTAAAACAGATGGGGGGGAAAAAAAAAGTATTTGTTTACACTGGTTTGACCTTCTGGAAGTTGCTGCCACAGGATGTTGGTGGGAAATGGTGCCAATGTGTTCAAAAAATTATCAGCTGAGTTGGTGGGCAATGGGCACAGCAGGATACCAAAAGGCCAGGGCAGGGGGATGTACCTCCTAACACACCACAGAGTCACTAAGTTTGGAAAATACCTCAGAAAACCAGCCTGACTTGTGACAACACTGTGTACATTGAGCCATGTTGTGGGATGGTTTTACTTGGTTTTTTGAACACTTCCAGGTGAGGAGTTGAGTAAAAAAGGCAGGAGCCCTTGGGTGGAGGTTAAGTTGTTGTGCTTTCACTGGTGTCCCCCTCTGCTGACAGAGCTGGGTTAGCTGAGCTATTGCCTTGATCCAAGAGAGGGTATCTTAGGTAATAATGAATTCATAACAAAACTTAGAGAATGAGCCCCAATTCTTCTGTCTATAATGACATACAGAAGGCTTTTCAGCATGAGGCTGCATGTTCTGTCATTTTGAATATTAAGACATCTCAGGCCTTAAAGGAAAATAAATTGCTAATGTTTGGGACAGAAGGCTCTGAAACAAACCAAATCTGCTGCTGATTCACTAGGAGACTCTTTAAACCTCTTTCCTAACAATCCTGCCTGGTAAGATTGGGAGACAACAGTTTGGGATTTTACAGTAGGCCGTGTTGAAGTTCAAGTGTTGGGAGGTGAAATTACTTCTCCTTTTCTTCTATTTCGAGGCTTTGATGTGTGAAAGTCTTGAAAAAACCTTGGAACTCTGTAAGCTTTAATTTAGCAGAGCAGTGAACTAACCAGTGGGGGAAGACTGCTCTTCATAACCCCAAACTGCAGCCTTCTTACAGTACATGACATTTCTTCCTTTTGGGTGCCTTGTTCTTACAGAGCTGATGTGGTTTCACCCCAGCCACTTGCTCACTCCTCCACCAGTGGGATCAGGGAGAGAATCTGAAGGGTAAATCTGGAAAATCATGGGTTGAGATAAAGGCAGTTTAATGGGGACAGCGCAGCTTCCCAAATCAGCAGAACAAAGGAAGAATTGATTCCTCATTTGCCGTGGCTGGGCAGGTGTTCAACCACCTCCAGGAGAGCAGGGCCCCATCACACATAAGGGTGACAAATGTCATCACTCCAAATGTCCCCAACTTCATCCTTCTTTCCTCAATTTATATACTGAGCATGATGTCCCATGGTCTGGAATATCCCTGTGGGTCACCTGTCCTGGCTGTGTCTCCTCCCAGGCTCCCTGCCAGCCTTGGCTCTGTGCAAACCCTGCACAGCAACAACAAACCCCATCTCTCTGTGTTATCAAGCCTGTGCTCAACACAAAATCAAAACACAGCCTCACACCATCCACTTTGAAGAAATCGAACTCTACCCCAGCTGAAACCAGCATATGAGGCCACCCCTTTTTATGGGTATTATAAGGGCAACAGCCCCTTTTTTTTGGTGTTCCCTTGCCTGTCAGGTTAATTTTGGATGTATTAAAGCAGACCTATTAGTTCCTCCATCAAAGTGGAGCTCAGGAGCTGCAGAGAAGGATAGAAAGATTTCTTGCTGGGATGGATTAGCAGTAGGCTGTTTATTGATTGATGCTTCCATGTGGTACCTTATTTAAGTTAAACTGCATCCATACCACTGTCTGCCAGTGTGGTGTTCAAGACAATGGCTAAATTGAAGCACTTGCAGATCTGTGGTTTGAATTTATTAGCAGTACTTTACTTGAACATAAAAGGATTCCTGACTCAAATAGGCTTTATTTGAGAAACTGTGTAACTGTTTTGTTCTTAGAACAGTACATCCGATTTGACTTTGTTTCCTTTCAGTGTCTTTTGAAAACCTTTTCAGGTGCTCAATAGGAACACAGCCAAATCCCCATCAGACAGGAACAGTAGTTGAGTGCACTTACACTTGTTGTTGTGTGCAGTACATCAAATATAATGGGAACATAACAATATACTGTTGTATACAGTGATTTTTTTAGTCAGCCTCTAATAATAACTTTTAATGTTGTGGTTTTCATAACTTACAGTTTGCTGTACTATTCTTTTTATGAGTCTAATACTTGATTCCTCTGTAATTTCAAGAATTTGAAATTGCATACTGTGTTCCCTTTTTTTTCCCTTACTTGTTTCCCTGAAGTAATAACAGTAGCTAATTTAGAGACTCTGATTACTGTAGTATTTTATTATCAAGCTTACTTTTGACATGATTTGGTGTTCCTTTTTTTTTTTAACAAAAACCTTTCTAGTGAACAAGTTATTAAAGTTATGGATGTAGGTGTAATGTATTAGTGTTGTCCCTATTTGATTTAATGGCTTTATCATATTTCAAGTGTCCTAATGTGATAAAGAAAAAGATTCTTTTTGGAAGAGGGGTTAAAAATGTCAAATGTGGCCTCCATTCATGTATTAGAGCCATTGGGGAGCAGAATTGACATCAGAACTGTGGCAGGTGGCTGCTTGCATGGAGATCACTGCAGAAATTGAGCCATAATGTTTATTCAGTCTTAACTTTTTCTTGTATTACATGGGTTTATTATTTAAGTCAAATGTGGTTCTTCAATGTTTTGTGTCAAGCACTGTCAAAATCTATTGTGCATCAGTGTAGCACTTTGCTTACTTAAAAGCAGCTTGCTTTGGGGACTAGATTTTGGTTTTTTACATTTCATTAAATCATTCTAGATTCTACCACTACAACACTAATGTGAACATTGCCTTTCCATGCTTTTTTGTTTAACTTTCTTTGACTTGATTTTGGATGACTTTTGCTTGCTGCTTCTTCATTAATGTTTCCTTTATGTTTCAGATTATGTTTTTCCTCATTTTGAGGTTCTTAATTTTCTATGAGTTGGTTTCATAACTGAGGCATTCAAAAGTATTTCTAATTCTCTTTCTTCAGGTTTACCAGAACCCTTAGTTGTGAAGGGAACTCAAAAATATGAAGCTGTTTATTTCAGCATGGATTTTAAGGCTTGGTTTCATGCAAAAATAGAAAATTAAGATTGTTTGCATCCATTCCTCTATTAAATATCCTCCAATATTTAATTGAAATAAAAGACCAAGATGTGTTTGGGTCACCAAGCAGGTGGTGGTAACCTGCACATGCCAGAGATCCCAAAATAGGACTCTGGCTGTGGCCTTGGAAGGGAATTTTCTGTATCTTCCAGAGGCTTGCACTTCCAAACTGTGTGTGAATTGTAAATTTTGAGGGAGTGGTCAATTACAGCCAGAACTGCTTTGATCTTCTTAACTGGATTTTTTTTCTGTGAATGCCACAGTTCTGAAGGCAAAGGGGGAAACTGTTTCATTGTGTGATAAGATTCTATTAGTATTGAGACATTGGGTATGTGGTAAAGCCTTAAGGCTGGATCATGAAGAAGATGGACATGACTGAGAATTTGAAAGAAAAAATCCTGTTTGGTATTTTATCATGTTTTATTCTAACCATGAAGCTAAACTACTGGGAAAACTGCAAAATTATAGACCATGGGAATCTTAAAATACTACATTAGTAATACAGAAACAATTCACACTTGCTTAATGGGATATTTTTTGAGTCATGCAACCATTAAGTCTGATTTTAGAGGTGGCTCCAGGATGGACCTGCTGCTGGCCAAGGTCAAGTCCATCAGTGAGGGTGGAAGCATCTCTGGTATAACCTATTCGAGAGAAGAAGTAAAAAAATCATGTGAAAAGTGAGCTTCATAATAAAATACTGTAGTAATCACATTTTCTAAATTAGCTACTCTTATTTCTTGAGGGAAACAAAAACCACCCTCACAGAGACATTATAGATAGTTGTCTAGAAAGCATCAACATAGTGTTTAGCTCCTCTTACTGGATTTCAGAAGGGAAATGGAATGAAGAACAAGGGAGGAAAGATCAGTATGTCATTGGAAACTCATGAGCAACACTATCTTGGAAAGTCATAAATTAAAAATCGGGAAGTTGCCCAGCAGGATAATGAAGATGTTAATTTTGGAAAGGTTTCCATTTCAGGTGAGATTAAATGAATTGGTGTGCACTGTGTCCTGCAAGAGAGGCAACTGAGAAGGGTGTAACAGTAGCATGCAACTATGGAGTACATGGAAAAGAGGAACAAAGAAATTTCATTCACAAAATAATATCTTAGTTATAATAGAAATAAAATCTCAGGCAACTGGCTGAAGTTTGTAAGTGCCTGCTGACAAATTAAACAATGATTGTGAATGTCACAGATTCAGAATACAAACACAAACTCAAAAGCTATTACAGAAATTAACACACACATTTGCTTAATGACTATTCATACCAATTACATGTGTGGTGTAACTTCCAGTACCTGAACTGAAAGTTGTTCTAAGTAGGAATAATGCAGTCACATTATCCTTCTGTCATAAAAGAAGCCTGTGTTTTAGTTTATTTCTTCTTTGGGCACCTGTCAAGGCATGGTTGAGAATGTGGAGATTGGCTTTCAGCTGGTTGTTTGTTACTTGTAGAGGAAATTATGCTACTTAAAAAGAAAAACTGTTGCTCTGAATTCCCTCTTCACCCATAGTTTGACCACTTAGTGTAGATTGGTAGCTATTCACAAGCAAAATCTGCCCATTATTATACATTTTCTGTTTTTGTAGGACTGTGGTGCTTGAATTTTCTTTGCAGGAAAAGCCAAGAAAGCTAAAGAAAAGTTATTAAACTCCTAAGTCAAAATAGTACATGAACAGCATCATTCAGTTGTAACCTGGTGAGCAGGGCTGTCAATCTTCAAAGAATTGCTTAATGAGCCTTAAAAGAAGTTGTTTTTCTTGTACTAGATAAGTCTTCAGCAGGTTTTTTAGTTCTAAAGTATGCTGTAGTAAAAAAATTGAAATTTTAATTTAATAAGCAGAGACAAACAGTCCTTTGCACTAATTTTCCCTCAAAAAAATTGTCCACTGGGTGAAAAAAGGTGGTTGGTTTCTGCACTTGTTTAGTTGGCTGATACGCAGTTGAAGTTTTATGCAATATAGTGCAAGATTAACTGCTCTGTCAATCTTAATTCTTCGTAATTGTCTCTGCATCTTTGTCTTCATGAATTCAGATCTACAGAGTATTTTCTCAGTTGAAAGGTTACCATGTTACCTTTGCACCAATTTCACTTCCTCAAGTGCTAAGAGAAAAACACAGAGTCCTTCAGTGTAAACACAACCTTGCTGTTGTGTGCTGGTACAGAACACAACTATCAGCAGCAACAATCTCCCTTCTTGAGTGGGAACTTCAAATGTCTATAACCACTCATTTTTTCAATTTAATATATTTTTAAAAATAATTTATTTATTTTTTATAAAGCTTCTAGAGATCCTGAGAAGCCTCTTCCTGAATATAGAAGAATATATTTTCTTTCTTCCTTTTACTATTTATTTTGGTGATATGAGCATGTTTATAAAACCCAAAATATGGATATGAAAATCTAAATAACATTTCCCCTATTAAGTGATCAGAAGGAGCCTAATAGCATATAGGAGCATTTTAAGGCGAAGAGTAAGATGTTAAGAATAAGTAGGTGGAGTGCTTTTTAAAATGTTTTAGCATCTTGTCTTGTTAGCTTGGGTTACTATAATGGTAAGAAAATAGAAATAAGAAGTATGACTACTTGAATTCTTGCAGCTCTGACAGAAAAATCTCCCTATAAAGAAAAGACCAAAACTTTTTTTCATTGCAAATACTTTAAAATGTATTTGCCTTGTTGTAGAAGGGAATTTATGCAACTCAGTAGGATTTATAAGAGTAAAATAAAACTTGTGGCCATGTTCTTAGAATAGAGGAAGGAATAAACTACAGGATTAGAAAATTTAACTGATTTTCAAGGTCTTCAAAATGGTAAATGGTTTTCCCGGTTTCAGTGGGCTTAAGATTTCATCTTCAGCCTTTATGATAGTGGCTATGTTCTAATAAATCAAACTTGTACTTATATTGATTAAGCTTATTTTGTGTTTTCAACATAATGAAAATCGCAATGATTGCATACCTGCTGCTGGTAGGAGATGTGATATTTCTAGCCTATAGACAAATTTGTTGTTCTTTTTTGTCTCTTAAGTTGAAAACTAGAAAGTGGAAGAAAACTTAATAGGCTTATCGGAATGGAGGAATTATGTGACTGCATTGTGGTATGCATACAAATTCTCACTTATCACTGATAAAACTTTGTAGGTATTCTTAATGTTCCTGCATTTTTGCAGATAGAGTTTTGTGGGTTTTTGTAGTTGATAATTGGAATATATAATGTATTCCTGTTTTTAAAAAAAATCCAAATTTAATTTGGTTGCATTATATAAACTAGCAGTTGGAATATATGTTTTCAAATTTGTTTTATAAATTTTTAATATGTTGTAATTTGCAAAAGGTGAGCCATAAAGATTTTTTCCAGATGATGCAGACAAAAATTATTCTTTCAAATTAAAATATTTAGTTTAGCAGAAATTGCACCGTGTATAGTAGCAGAGGATTAAAACGTTAGAGGTTAAAATCTGTCAGATTTGGTTAATCAACAGACTCATTTATTGAACCATGAAAACATGTTTATTTTCCATGACAGAAATGCTCATTAAAATGAACATTGTACATAAATAGATGTATCACACAGAAAACTGTAAAATTTTTGTTCAATATGTAGTGCTTTGTTCATAATTGTAGCATTCAGTCAAATATCATGTCACAATATAATTCTAAAAGAAGCACTGCTCCAAAATCTCTCATATCCAATGAGCATTCCCCCTTGTTTACAGCAAGTAAAATGTAAAATGAGTTCTCTTTCATTATATATGCACGCAGACATACTTACATGTAATTTTCAAGAAAATAGAATGCAAAATGCTAGGCGGTAGAGTGAATTAATATAAAATTTTCAATCACTGTCTTTTGAAATCATATCAGCTTGTTTCTATGCCCAAGATTAATAGGTATATGGAAATGCTTGTGGAACAGAATATATTTAATTTGGCAGTAAACAAGCTAATAATTAAAGATCATGTCCCCTAGTTTGCCAAGGGTAATTAAGACAATCCAGGTAATACGGACTTCTTAAAAAAGAGGTGCCAAACAAAACAAACCATCAAAAAAAACCCCAAACCAAAGCAAAGGAGAAAAAAAAAAAGGGAAGGGCAACAAAACCCAAAGCCTTGGAAAAACCAGAAACCAGCCTCCAGAAAATATAATGTTCTGTGCTGGTCAGTATCTTTGAGTCTTTATCAAATTGGATTTAAACTGCTTTGGTTAAACTACTCATTTAATGATTTATGAAAATGAATGACAAATAAATCGTTCTGATTTTTGTTGTTGTTGGCTGGGTTGGAATTTTTTTGTTTGGTTGGGGTTTTTTTGTTGGTTGTTTGTTTTTGTTCTTTTTTGTCTTCTCAGAGTTTGCCATCACTGATCATTGCAGGGCACTCTGGAAACACTTGTTCATAACTCATATTCATTAAGAAGTTTGTTTTGTAATGGAGACTTTGGACTACCACAAGCTGCTGTTGTTACCTAAGTTTCTCTCATGGGTTTTTCTGGTGGTATCTCTGAAATTCAGCTGTCATTGTGCAGGGAGTCCCAGGTCACTTTTGGGTGCTGATTCACAATGCCTTTTACTTTGTTCTTGGACAAACTGAAGAGGTGAAGAGCCTTTCAGTTTAGGAGTTCTGGGTGCTTCTCTCTTTTTCTTTGCAGAGGGTTATGTGGGAAGTTGGAGATGTGGATGGGAAAGGGGGTGGGTCTAAGGGAGGGGGATGAGGAAGGTACTTTGAGGGATGGATGCCTGTGTAAGCGGTTATTCTTCAGGGCCTCCTTTTCTTGTGTGCTCAGCGGACTTGTGTATGTCTAATGGTGCCCTGTCATTCTTCTGATAAATCCCTCAGTGTGTGCATCTACCAGGACCAAGTTTCCAATATTTCTGGTGCCAGAGGGACTTCAGTTATCTTCATTTACTTTTATTCATTGCTTCAGTGTGTAGGAATTTCAGGTGCCAAACTCTAGTCTTGAGTCAAATCAAGACTTCTACAGAAGTTATAAGGAAAAAAGTGTTTCATAATGTAAAACCGTATTTGTATGGGGTTTTTTCTTATGGAAGGTGGCAAAATAGAACATTCCTCAAAAGTAAGCACTGTGGAAATTGTGAGATTCATACATCATTAGTAATGTTAGCATTACAAGTAGGAACCATGAAGCTGATATTAAAATAACTTTGATAATTCTTTTTGTTAAACTGCTGGGGTTTTCTTCGTCTCAGAAATTGGATAGCTTTTAACTTTTAAGAAGTTAAAGGAAAACTGGCTCTTAAGGCAAATACTAAATAAAATCTTTATGGATTTGCCTTACCAGTACTGATAACATCCTGTTAATTGAACTATGACAATGAGTTGAAAAGTGTCCACGGTAATTGTGTGCATTGACTCTCAGACACCACTGCAGAGATCTGTTCACTTCCTGTTTGATTCCTTGGAGTTGAGTGTTTTAGTCTTTTACAACATCACATGCATGTAATAAAGAGTAAATTAAAAGAGTGCTTGGGGAAGGTGTAACTAATTATCTGAAGAAGATAAAAGATAACAAAATCCCACGACAAAATAAATTAGAGGTGAATTTTCCTCTACATATAAGACCTGGTAAAACAAGAGTTATCCAAGTGAACAACTTGGTACCTCTTTTAGTAGCTCAAGTAAAGCTACAAAAATGAAATGAGTTATTTGTTAAAATATTAATCAGTAGAAATAATTCAGTATCCCGATGTGCCCGATTTTGGTGGCAATGAACCATCAATTGTGTTATCAACATATATATATTTGAGAAATTTGCACATGGGAGAAAATGACTTTTCCTTTACAAGTTATGAGATTTTATAACAGTAAAACTATGGATGACCTTAAGCACCCAATTCCATAATATTATTCTGCCCAACCTGTTAATGGATTTTACTTCTCTAATGTTTTAAGCCCTATCAACTAAACCAGTAGCTTGTTGTAAAAAGTGTGACGCTTTTCCAGTACCACAAATATGGAAGAGGTAGTGAGAAGTTAAATAAGATGACTTTAAATTTCTAGGAAACCCCATAACTCCACAACAGCAAAACATAACCAATGAGAAAAAAGCCTAATCAAACACAGAAACCCCAAGCAAACCTCAAAACAAAATACTATACAAAAGCCACTATTCAAAAGTATTTCAGGTCAGTTACAAATAAAAATTTTAAGCAATTAATTAGTAGTCCAAACACAAAATATCTTATTATTATTATGTTTTCTGACTCATTAAAGAATTAGTTTTTGTTTTAAGATAACAGTATTTATGTAATTTACCAGAAAAACAGCAGAGAATTTATAAAACTCAAGTTCAGCTTTTTTTTCTTAACTGTCCTAAAAAATCAGTTTATAGCGTGTTGTGATTTGAAGCGATACGTGTTGTCTAATTTAGTTTAGAACATTTCAGGTGGTACTTGGCGTGTTAGAAATTGCTTATTATACCTAGTTTTACTTCTGTGCTCTGGCAAAAACTGGAGTGTACTTACGGCTTGCAAGTCCCCTGTAGGAATTGAAGGTTTAACATGTTGGTAGCACGTTTTTTCCCTTGCTGTGTAAAACATAAATCCATAGTACCTGAAGTAAGTCATCATGGAACGGGTTTGGTGTGTTGTTTTGTTTCTGTTTGCTTGGTTGGGGTTGTTTTGTTTGGTTTGTTTGTTTTTTAAATCTTAGGACTCTAAAGGAATGTGAACTTACTTTTAGGCATGAGGAGCCTTTGAATTATCTTTGTCATATCAGCGTGTTAATGCAGTTAAACTTCTAATTTGAAGGCAAACAAATGTGTTTACTGAAGCTTATTCTCACCTGTTGTAGTCACCAAACCAGAAACACATGGAATGCCTGCATGCTAAGTGGCATAAAGACTTTGTGCTAATGACATTCATAGAGTTTAACTCTTGAGCATGGTGAGTGCTTTGCAGGAAAGGCACGGGTGCACAGAGAGGGTGTGTGCAACATCAGCTTTGCTTTGTCACAGTTGCTGTGCACTGTTCTTTAACACAGTAAAAAGGAAAAAAAAAAGTAAAGAGTAATCTGTGGAGCTGTTGACACTGCTAAAAGTCTGTATCTGGAATATTACGAAGATAAAAAGTGCAGCTTGCCTTTTTTGGGATGAAAAAGTTTACTTTCAAGCCTGGAATTTCAGAGGGAAGTTTCTAGGGATTTGGGATTTCTGGAGTCCCTGTAAAGAATGAGGAATGGCATTCAAGTTCACATACATAGGGATATAACTTGGGACACAAAAAAGCCTGTGAAGGAGTAGAACCTCTTCCACAGAAGGTCAAATTTAAAGGAACATTGGAAAATGCAGTTAAGAAAACAGAAACAGAAATGTAGATTTGATCTAATGCATGTAAAAGTACTTCTGCATATTTTGATTCTTTTAATTTAATTAGAGTGTGTATGCCTTAATTTCTGCAGATATTTTGTACATAAAATGTTGACTTATTTTGGCACAGATCTCATTATTCATAAAATCAAAACATGATGTTTATTACCTTTGAGTCATAGAGTATCTTAATAACTTAGAGAAGTATTAAACAGAAAAAATACCAAAATTGCAACTAAAATATATTTTTAAAATCCATGTCCTTTTTTATTTAACTTGAAATGGCTTGACCAGTAAAGACCAGTGAATTTCTGTTGGTCCACGTGAATTAATTTGTTGTTTCAGACCTATTGGGTCTTTAATTGGCTCTTCTCCCCCTATGGCCTTTATTTCTAAGGCTTCTCTTTTCAAATAGGTGAAGCAAATGGAAATTGGAAAGGCAGTGATTAATTTATTGCTTTACTTCATGGTTGAGTTGTTGGGGGATTATAGGAAGTTGGCATCAAT
This sequence comes from Sterrhoptilus dennistouni, assembly GCA_013397095.1. Lineage (NCBI taxonomy): Eukaryota > Metazoa > Chordata > Aves > Passeriformes > Zosteropidae > Sterrhoptilus > Sterrhoptilus dennistouni. The sequence goes on from VWZU01019453.1 coordinate 91,313, forward strand.
GCTTGTTTTTCTGGAACTGTGGATGGTTACTAATTCAGTTGATTCTTTACAACTTTCGTGTGCATAAATGTATTGTGAGGGAATTTTTGATTCAGATTTTCAGATTTGTCAGAATTTTCAATGAATTTGGCACAGAGCTAACAGTATTTCATGATGTTCCATTTGCACAGTTCCAACCTGATTTAGAGACTTTTTTTGCAAAAAAATTGTCCTCTATGATTTTTAATATACTTTATCTCTGTCTTTGGAATCTGTGTAGATATTTCAGAATGAGATCTTGTCATTCTTGCTTTTTGTTTTTTAGTGTCTTTTTATTCATACAAACATACATATATATTTGTACTCTGAAGTTTCCTTTAGTTTTCATTCACTGTTTATTGAAATTATGGATTCTCAATTCTTGACAGAGGTGTTTTTTTTTTTTTTGTGGGAGACACAATGTCATAAATAACTTGGGATGAAACTAACCGTTGGAGAGTCAATTGTTTATAAATTACTGCTCCAGTTGTGTTCTGAATATTGTCCTGTAACTGCCACAGGAACAAAATGTATTTTATTAGTGGCTCTCTGGTCTCTTGAGGGTCTTAAATGCTGAGGTCTTCCATGCCTAAGTGTGGGGTGATGTTGTTTCATGCCTAGGTGGGAGCCTTATCCAATTTCTTCAGTGGTGGTTCTGATGTCCTGGTTTAACAGCTGATGCACACGTTTTTCTTCTGTCTTTATCAAGACTTTTTTGGATGATCAGTCACATCAAAGCATAGTGATGTAGATGAAGAAAACCTGTAAGGCATTATTTACCAGAACTAATAATAATGCTTGAGCTCTGCCCTTGGAATTCTCAGCTACAGGAGCTGTGAATGCTAAAGTTTTTCCCTATATTGACTTGGTTCTTGTCAGAGCACCACACAGATGATGTTCTGGCCAGCTGTGGGAAGTTGGTTCCTTTTTTGCTCCTTTTCCAGAGTGCTTTCTTTGACTCCAGGTTTGTGTTTTGCTTGGTCCTTAGTGTGGTCTCTCAGGCGTGGGCTTGAAATATCCTTGTCTGTAGCCCTTACTTAGTCAGTAGGTGGAAAAAATCAAACCTCTTTTATCAGTAAATATTTTTTTTCCTTGCTGACTAACTCTTCATAAAACAGATTTATGAACCTAAGAATTGTAGAAGCTTCCTACTGATGGTGATTGAGGGAATGAGATCTGTTCCAATGTATTTAGAATTCTTGTTATTTTAGAAATTCACCCCAAAGACCTAGGTTCACTTTTCCCATTTTGTGTTTTTTTTTGTTTTGTTTTGTTTTGGTTTTTTTTACATTTTTTCCCGTGTGGGAAAATAATTTGATAAATCGACATGTGAAGTCATGATCCTGCTTCAGTTTGGACTGTTTCCAGCCTGAACTGACCCTACAGCTTTTAGTCCTGTTATGTTCCACCCAAAATAAAAAATAAGTTGAAAAAACTCCAAACAAACAACGCACCCCAACCCCCCCCCCTAGAAAATCACCAAGACTCAACCCACTTGAATAATTATGACTGCCTAGAACTCTTGAACTATCATTAAAAAATTACTAAATGTGATGAAATTATGAAAGCAATTTATCGACTCATTGTACCTTATCCAGTAACAATAAATAAAGGGAAGCGTTAACAAACATTTTCTTCATTAATGAAGAAATAAGGAGTATATAAGCAATAATAAGGAGTAGTTCACGAGGCTCTGTGTTGAATAACAGACACATAATTTAAGCATCTGCATGTGCAGCAGTGGCCTCAGAATGAGAGATCAGCTGTGCTGTTGTTCCCTGTGCAGGGTGGTGTAGCCTGCCTGCTGCGAGTTCAGCCACTCACTGATTGTACTTCAAGCCTCAATATGTCCAGAGTAATCGTTTTAAATTCATCTTACATTTTTTGACTATATTTTGCCATTTAGTGAGGCAATCATTCTGCCAAGCAGCCTCTCCACATGGATGTTTTAGTGACCCTTTTTCAGCACTTTTGATGTGAAAATGCCCAGGATCTTAAGCTTAGAAAATGTGCTTACTCTTTTGTTATTTTTTTGATACCTTTCACAATGAGTTTTTTTCTATTCCAAATAGAAGCCTGCAGAACTGACTTTTCAGCCCTTTTTTCTCGGTTTGGCATGGCAGAAACTTGAAGGTTATGTCAAGTTGCATTTTATCTGTGATAAATAAGCTCTTAGAAGTTTTCTGTTCAGATTTAGCACAGGAGACTTTCCAACTGGACACGTGGATCATGCAGTCTGGTTTTTGGACAGCATTACTGGGACGTGTCATGAAGATAATAAAGCTTTGAGTTCTTCTCCCGTGTGTGTGCTACTGGGGAAAAAAAATAAATTAATTGATTTGAACGTCTCCAGCCTAAAACCTACTGTCCACAACTCCACAACCATTTCTCCTGCCCAAAGGAAATTCTAGAGGAATAAACAGACCACAAAGGCATACGGGAGAGGAGCCAGAAGCAGTGTAGCAGGTTCATACATTTCATCTAAGGATTTCAAGTCTCTCACCTGACTCTTGAACCTTTGCTGTTATTTTTTTTCCCTACAATATCGGCTTTTCAGAGTTTATTAAAGAATCTGGAGACACTGTGTTTTATGGATACAGATCAAGTGAGTTATTCTCTTTTTGAAGGTGATGTGCTGTGGCAGAAATGAAACATAACTATTAGCTGGGGCTGCTTTTTGTGAGAGGCAGATGTGGGACAGGGAATAAAGATGATGTTTAGTCCAAATAGTCACTGCAATTGCAGTGGAAGAAGAAAAGATGGAGTTTTTACAGTAATTATATAAAAGTGCAGGTAAGCATGCTAGTAGTGTCAAACAAGGTTGAAATAATTAAAGTTGCAGAAGAAAATACTAAATTTTACATTCCTATTAAATTTGCATGTGAGCGAAGGGAACTAAAGGCAAAAGAATGATGTGCTGCTTGTACATGGTGACTTTCAGCTGTGACAGGCAGTGGGGGGACAGAACCTCCTTCCTGAGTAGATTTTGCAATTCTTTCTCTAGTAGCTTTGTTGTTTTTTTTTCTGGGAATTCTCTTGCTTGAGTTTTTTGGATGGAGATTTTAGTTCGGCCTGTACTCTTCTTGTAGAATGTTAATTCCTTTAGATTGAACATAGAGAGACATGTAAACATATCAAGAAGAGAAAAAAAAATTGCCAGTTAAATCCATGTTTGCTCAACTCATCCATTGCAACAAATTTATTTTGGAAAATACACAGTGTGTGTGCAAGGGTTATTTCTAAGTCATCATGTACGATCTCTGGTGGTTCTTCTTGAAGATCTGTATTTATATTTTCATTTCACCCATTAAGATCTTCAGTTGTAAAAGATCTTAAAAGTAACCTGGCCAGTGATTGGAACACAATTTTAACAATAAGAGGGTGGAGGAGTAGGAAGAGTGAGGGATTCTTATAGATATGTCGAGAATTTGGACAATAGAAAAGTGTAGAAATGCTTTAAATTGGAGAATTAAAAAGGTTAAGTGACAGGCATAAAGACAAAACTACCTTTTTTACTAGCTGGCTCACCAAAAATGCAGAAAGTGGAAAATGAATTCAGCAGAAAGGCATGTTGGGGTTTTTTTCTTCCTTTTCCATCTTGCTTTAAAATTAGATTTGGACCCATTTAGTCATGTCTTTTCAAGAATTTATAGACAACTGAAATGTTCATATGTGAAACCATTTGAAAGAAGGGACCTCAAAATTTAAGTTTTTATCCGTAATGGGGGGGGGGGGGGGGGAGGGAG
>VWZU01019453.1:95109-172862 GCA_013397095.1 Sterrhoptilus dennistouni
GTGGCAAAGCTATTTATCTGTACAAATAAAATTATCTAATTTGATTTTTTTTTAATAGTTGTGGTGGTCTCCCATGAAAATGTTTAAAAAGGTGTGAACTTTATAAAATGAGAAGCAAACACAAGCAGAAGAGCAGCCAGCATATCTGGGCTTGCTGTGCTGTGGAAATGGTCAACAAGGAAATTGGGGCAGATCGGTGTGAAATAACATCAAGCCAACAGCAGTGAAACCCAGGGCTGGCAGCAGAGTGACATGAGCAAACAGGAGCAGTGTGATGTCTGTGCAGATATTGCTAGATTAATAATAAATAGCTGTACATAAATAATTAGGGTTTTTGACAGTTTCAATGACAAGTCATCCAAGGGAAAAAAAATCTGCATATTTGGAATTGAAGAATGACAAGCTGGAGATGACAGAAGGAAAGAGGTGGTTGGGAACAGACAGGCAGCTTGTCTAAATATGTGTAATGCTAAATACAGGTGATTATTTATTTGAAATTAAAAATAAGCCTTTGATTCGGTTATTTTTAAATTGTTAGGCCTTCTCAGCTGCAAATTTTGCCAGGTGCTAGAAGTTGCAACACCAAGCACAGAACTTATTACTTAAAAGTGACATTCCTAGGCATCAGTGGAGATCTTTCTAGTAAAGAAATGCTGTTTAGTGTGGTGAAAAGCAATTTTCCCTTTTTCCCCCATGTATTTTGAGATAATTTGTGGAACTATGTAATTTTAAAATGTTGCAAATTAATATATTGATTAATTGGGTAACTTGTATGTGCTATGGTTTTTGGTTTTTTTTGGTTTGTTTTTTTTTGTGGATGTCTAGTGCTGAATGAAGAAATACCATCTTTGGCTTGCAAACAATGCAGTTTTTAAAGCTTTTAAATGTCACAGCATCACAGAATATCCAGAGTTGAAAGGGACCCACAAGGATGATGATTGAGTCCAACTCCTGGCCCTTCACAGCACCATCCCCAAGAATCACATCATGTGCTCAAGAGAATTGTCCAAGTGCTTCTGGAACTCTGTCAGGCTTGATGCTGTGCCCACTTCCTCGGGGAGCTCGGGAATCTCACATAAATCTGTAAATATGACATTGTTTCCCATTGTTTTCACACTCATCTCACTGACGCTTAAAGTACTGTGAAAACCAATAGGCAAAAATCGAAACTTATACCTCGTGTTGACACATTACTCCTAAAACAAATAAATTCAAGTATGTACAGAACACTCTAAATGTGTAAGACCCTCTTTGTTATTCCCTTGTTGGCCTGTACCAATGGGATAAATTAATCATTGTTTGAAAGTTAAGTCAAGAAAGCCTGAGGAATCTGGCAGGAGATGCGGTTGTGCAGGTCTAATATCTGTCATGGAGCCAGAAAAAGGCAGGTGGAGCAGTGGTGGTGGTTGTAGGTGAATCTGCTCCTCCTTAATTAACACTAATTGTTATTACATAATAATGCAAGGAGTGCCCAGTTTTGCTGAGCCCAATGTGAATCTGACAAAAAAAGGAGGAAGATTTTATTGCTGTCTGGAAGGTAATCATACTACCTCTTGCTGCAGAAGGTGATGGTAAGAATCCTCTTGCAAATTTATTTTTAATCTTGCTATTGAAAAGATAGAAGGCTTGTTAGATCTATATTTAAATAAATAAACAATATCTTAGATATACTTAGAAAAACTTGGAAAAAGTAGCTTTTAGGTAACAATGGGTGAATTTATCACAGTACGATGCAGTATTTCAGCATCTCATTATCTTAAGATGCTGCCCTCAGTTGTAATTGGCAGCAAGTGTAAAGGTCTGATATACCATTTGCAAGCTGTTTATCTGTTGTAATTTTTAGTAATGACTAGGCAAAGCTCAGCTCAGATAAGCTCGTTTAGTTGTCATACATGTCAGGCCTCCAGTTAGCTGAGGATTACTTAGAGGCTTGTTTTGTTTAGAGATGTGTCAGAAAATAAACCTGTGAAGATACTTCAAGAGCCACCGCCCATAAACTTTAATATGTTTTATTTTTGTCTTGATTTGAAGTGTTATATGGTAAATACCAAGCTTAGGAAGAAAACCTGGGCTCCCTTTTAATCTTTGACTTTAAATGCTGTCAACTTTCAGAGAGGAAAACCCATTGAATCTGTGTGTGTGTGTGTGTTTTGGTGTGGTGCTGATCTCAGTGTGGTTGTCACTAGACTAAAGGTTTTATTCAGTGATATAGAGATCTTTCAGCTATCAGATCTGGTGTGTTTTGAAGAGTCCCTCTGTAGCACTGGGTGTGTGTTCATCTGGCTGTGTCTGAATATACATGAGCTCTTTCATATTTTTATGTTGCAGAGCGTGTTTCCAAACAGAGTTGACAAAAATGTGAAAGCTTTGATCAATACTTTAATTTTATCATGTATTTGATCTTTTGATAATTGCAGTTGCTTTCTAGTGTACTCATATCCATATTCTGTAATAGATGAAAGAAGCACGTTGTGTTTGGAAAAGACAGCACAAAAATACCCTTTATATCTCTGAAGATGGTAATGCAAAATATAAGGAGCTGATTATTCACAAAATTGTATTTCTTAATAGTTCTGATAGCTTTTAAGCAATTCTTGGAGGGAGTTTTAATGTTTAGATAGTGAGTTAATGTAGCTCAAATGCAACACTTCCAACTTGGAATGGGTTTCCACCAGAGTTAAGTTAGAGGTTTTTATTTTAGATTTGTGTTGGTTTGTCCTACCACCTTGTAAAAACTAGATGAACTGTCCACAGAATGAGTTATTTTTTATTTTATTTTATTTCTGTCATTTTGTCCTGGTCCTCAGCAGGCTCTGGCTTTTAATTCCTGCTTGTGCACCTCAGCCCTGCTTGAGGAGGTTTCCTGCTCCTCAGGGCAGTGGTCTGGCAATCCTGTATTCCATGAATTCTGAATATCACATCAAACATGACAGCAGTTCCATTGTGTGTCTTTACTGGTGATTTACTATTTTTTTTCATGAGTGAAAGAGGCACTACATCTGTAAGGCTCTCACTACACCTGCTGTTTACTCAAAATTCCATGTGTACTGTTTGGTATATAAAATACTTAGTAGCTAATGAAAAAAAAAGAAATCCATCCTTGCTACTTGTTGCCATAAAAATTAGTATTACAAGCAGGTGAAATCAATAGTTAAATTATGCTTGACCCAAGATGACATGCCAAGAGCTATTGCCCATTTTGGAAGAGCATTGGTGTGTGGAAGTTGTGTGAAGGATGTCACTGCTCAGCCTTTTGTGAAGGATATATGTTATCTGGGACAACTGAAATGATGTTCATTTGTCTTTAAATCATTAAAGTTTTCATTAAGCTTAATTGCACTGGAAGTTTGAAGAGTCTGTACAAAGATAATTAGAAAAGAAATGTACCTCTTAACAATTTTTCGCAGTCTTATAAAGGACTTACTTCAATTAGTTAAATGATTTCTTAAATATCTAATTGACTAGAAAGTTTTTGGGAATTAACCTCTGCCATTAATAAGCAACTGTCACATCATTTGTCATATATAGACAGCTGAATCCTGGCTTTAGGTGCACACCTCAACCTAAATTCTGGATTTTTCTACAGTTGAAGGCCACGGAGTATTTTCTGTTTAGATTTCTATGTAGATTATGTTGTCTGTGTGTTGAGTAGGTAACTTTTCTGTCTTTTGCACTGAGCAGCTATTTACAGAAGGTGCCCTAGTGCTTAAATGACTTCTTTAACTGCCTCGATACTTTGTGTGAAGTTTAAGTTTACAGATTGGTACCTGTAAAAAAAGAAACCCAAAAAGCTGTCTGGTTCTGACCTAAGTTACAGCAGAGAGGGAGTGCTGACTGCCTTGCTCTGACATGCTCAGGTTTTACTCATAGTATAATTTCTTGTCTTGGATGGCCTGGATTTTGAGCAAGACAATGTAGCTAGAAGATGGTTAGATGCAGAAAACGCTAAAATCCTACACTTTAGGATGGTGTGATTTTTTTTTTCAGCTTTTTTTTTTTGCGATCAAAACTTCAAGTACTGTTCTTTAATACTGCATAAATTTACTTATGGATAAAAGTATCAATGTAAAACTTACGGACTATGTTACTAGAATTAAATATATGTTTCTTTTAAATGCTCAATAATTGCTAATAGTGACCTTTAAAAATGATTTTCATTTCCTTTTAAGGAAATTGTTGTATTTGACTTGAGCTGTTTCAAGTATCCTTTCATTTGAAAGCTAATTGTGGAGATCTCTGGGACTGGATTTTATCATGATGTCAGTAAGATTAACTGCAGATATATCCATCTTCCTTCAGTGAACTTAGACAAGTAGTATTTACACACAGGAACACAGAGAGAAGTGCTAGATAGGAAAAAGAAAAAGTTCTCAGAGAAGTCACTAAACGAAAGTGACATAGACACAATTTTGTACTATCAAAATTGATTTTATTAATTTGTCTTTTTTCCTACTTGCCAAAGAAGGAAAGAAATAAAATGAATTATTTGTGTGGTGTTGTGCCCCCTTTCCCCCTCATCACATTCATCCGCACAATGAATTAAAATTTTGATTAAGAAGACTGAAGTTCAGCCAACTCTCTGGAATTTCTCCATCCTGATAAGTGCTTTTGGAATTACAAGGCTTTTATAGAGTATTCCAATTAAAAATTGTATGGACAGTTAAAATTTTCATGTATAATTATCCCATACTGTAGCAATGCAATTGCTGTGCAATACCAGTAGCATGGTCAATTTTCTTGATAATTTTTAATTTTTATGACTATTTCTACCTGGCTACACTTAAGTTCAGATTTCATATATAGTCCCACATCGCTTGGAAAGTAACAAGTGAGTATAGAATTAAACAATAAATTTGAGGTGTAGTTCAGTTCTTCAATTGAAGTATGATTTGATTTAGTCAGGAGCAATCATGTAACAGCAATTGTTTTGGCTATCAATATTGTACATGACAGTCTCAAGGTCACTTTAAGCATGTAAACCATTTTATTCACTATTTTTGACTAATGACTACAATTTGCTGTCACATTAATAGCCTGACACTGGGAAATCACAAAAGCATAACGTTGGAAAATGCAGTTGCTTAGAAGATTTTTCACTGTTGCATTGATGTAATTTGAAGGACTTTATGAAAGCAGTTAGGGTTTTCTGTCTCTGAATTACACTTCTGTATAGCAGTTGATTTTAGAGTGATTTTTATTTAAAACAATAAAAAAAAGTATCTGTTCTTAATAATATTGCATCAACAAAAGCAATATAGCTTATTTAGAACTTCACAAACCCTTTCTTTGCTGGTGAATGACTTTTTATTTGCCCTTATGGAAACTGGATGTAGAGCACGATTCGTGGCTTGGCTTCATAGTAGAAATTTGATGTATAACATTAAACCATGTGGTGATGGTGAATAAATATCTTAAATGCTAATTGCATTGATTTTTAATTGCTTGTTTAGGAAAAAGCTTTGTCTCATTAGTGTTTCATACAGCTGCCATGAGTTTTTAATCTTCTGAAGTTAGGAAAGCATTATCCTTGTAAACCTAGGTTACAAATATTGCTACTTTGGAATATAGACTGGAGGAGTCCACAATTATTCTAGAACTGACAGCATTTGAAGGACTTTTTACACATAGTATTAAACAAGTTGTAAGGAGTACATAGATGGTTTATGGGTACCAGTTTAGTTACCTGATACATTTGGAAGTTCCACAGCCATCGGCAGAAATTAATCCTCCCTTCATGAACAGGGCCAAGTCTTGTGCTCAACTGGATTGCCTGTTAAAGTGAGATACTCAGGACTTTATTCCCTGCTTATTTTAAATTCTCTTAATAATTGCTTCGAGCTGTGCCAGGTGAGTTTCAGGTTGGATATTTGGAAAAATCGCTTTACTGCAAGAGTGGTTAAGCATTGGAACAGACTGCCCAGGGAGATGGTGGAGTCACCATCCCATGAAGTGCTCAAAAAATGAGTGGATGATGGTTTAGTGGCTTCCTGATGTGGTTTAGTGACTGTGGTGTATTCAGTTGAAGGCTGGACTTCATGATCTTGGAGGGGTTTTTTTCCAGCCATGAGGTTTCCATGATTCTCTCTTGGACCTTTAGCCATGTTTTTTTTTCTGCAATCTCTTCTTAAGTGGTGTAGATCTGATCTCGCTCTAGACCTAACTTATGTGCTTAGGTCTTAGAACATCAGATGCATCATTATAAAGCTGATTAATGATTATCTATTGCTGTGCAGGAATATTTAAAATTTCTGTTGTGAAACATGCTATGTACTTTATCATATGCTTACTACACTATTCTACTTGGTAGTTATCCTCTAGAAAAATGTGAAATAAAAAGGAAACTGCTTTTCCTAAACCTTGGGTATGTAAAAGCCTAGAGTGTGACATCTAAGAGTTCCAGTGATATAAGATTTTTGTTAGGTTATCCACAGTAAGACAGTCTAACCTTATTCATAATATTTGCAAGCCTTTTTCTGAAGAATTTCTGCAAGAGATCTGTGTTTGTACAATGAAGGATGGCAGAGGTATGACAGGAGCAGTTTTGAAAGTCCTTTCCACACCACTGGAAGTTTTTGTGGATTATGCTAAGCACCAAGTAATCCCGCTTGGTCTGGATGGCTTTGCACCTCACTGTCACTTGAGCAGTCTGGGTGCTAAAGTGAGATTTGTGAGATGTGTGAGTGGCTCTTCATGCACTGGGATGTGGAAGTGTGTCACTGGTGTCACCTGAGTGAGCAGCTGGGATGCTCTGGGGCTTTGTTGGTGACATTTCTGAAGGACTGCATTTCAAATTGCCTGTGGTTATGACTACACATTCCACTAATGTGGAGCAGTTAGACTTTTCAGATATGCTGTTTCCAGCAACTTCCATTATATTACATCCTTTGAAGTTTAATTCATTGGCAAATCTCCCAAACTGGAAGGCACAGCCTTTCCTGCAGCTAATGCAATTGTGTCTAACATAAGAAGGTACTAGTGTTCTTGGTATAGGTTTTAACTGTTTATTTTTTTCTATCTGTTGTAAACATTTGAGATCTCAGACTTTTTTTTAACACATGTAGCTTTTGTGTATACACTGATGAAGAAATCTTTCATTCTGATATTCATAATTGCTTTCCATTCATGCTACTCATTAATAAATGCTGAATTCATTAAACCTCTAGAAGAACATATCATTGTTAATACTCACTTGGCATTACCTAAAACAGTGTGTTCATTATTCTGCTAAAGAGAGAATAGGGTAAAATATATAAATGTGCCGGTTCAGAAAAGTTGTTTTATCAGGCAAAACTTGGGATCTTGTGCTGGCATCACTGACAACCTTGAAAGTGATTATGGTAGTCACAAAAGTTAATGACCTTTGAAACTATCCTGTTGAAATGTTGCTTTAGGCGGTGTATTCTGAACTCAAAATCTCTATCCATTTTGGCTTTCAAAGGTTTTAACACTTCTCTTGTCTTACGGAGAAGTAATTCTTGTCCTACAGAATTGTGTCAGTGCTCCAGGTGAATGAGCTGCTTGGATTTTACACAAATGTGACTTCTACCGAACTATTGTTCTGTGATCCACTTTGCTGTGGAATATTTCCGTCTTCATCCTTTTAACTTGAGTTTAAAGATATTTTAATTCAAAAATCTCATGAACACAGAAGCTAATGCACTTTACAGATTAACTCTGTCACGTTCTTCCTCCCACCAAGTGTGCTTATCCCGTTCTCTTCTTTTTCCTAGGTGAGTAACTGAAGGTTAACAGAATTCCTGCTTGCCAACTTTGCTTATTGCTTTTCTGTAGTACGTGGTGGGTAAGTAAGAAAGATACTGTTTATTATTTTGTTGTTTTGTTTTTCTTTTTTAAATGAGCACACAAGCAAAAATGAAGAATTTGTAATAATTCCTGCAACAGTGTTTTAATCCTTATTGGTGTGTTCCACAATTGGCTGTTATATTAACATACTATAAAAACGTGTAAAAGATTTGAAAATGTATTTTATATGGGAAAGCTTGGCTTGGATATTCAGTTCCATGGAATTGTGTGACTGTTGTGTCCTGTTGTTGTTTAAAATAATGTGTATGGGGCAGGCTTGCAAACTTTTAGAATTGTAGATGGGAAAATGGTTTGTATAGGAACAAGTGTTCCATGAAAGACTAAAATTCACAGTAATACAAACTAATTCAGGAAATGATTTTGTGAATTTAGATAACTGTTTTGGGCTTGTGACGGCAAAACTTATGAATGAATGTGCTGTATTTTGAATTTAATTAATATTCAGCATTATGCTTTGGAGTTATAGTTCCTCTGCAAAAGTTGTTAGGAAAAAAAATTGTTTGTAGGTTAATACCCAACTTAGATATTTCTTAGTTGGGATTTGCATCATTTATGTTTGTTATAACTGGGAAAAAAAGTACATTTTTTTTCTTTAAGATATTTAAACAAGGTGGCTTGCTTATGCTGGATTTATTTCTTATCAACCACTATGTGATGATGGGAAAAACTGGCAGTCAAGGCTTTTGCTGTAATCCCAACCCTACTGGAATGCATTGTACAACATGACCAGCAACTCCAATGGCAAGAGTTGTTTTCATTGGAAATATCTGTCATATCAGTCAGAAATTACAATAAATAGAACTATAGCTGTACAAAAATACACTAAAACTCTTCACACTCTTAAAGAATAGTTCTGACTTCACATAAATTGGAGTTTATTTAAATGGTAGTTAAAGCAGTTTGTGAGATTTAAAATTTGTCATACTAATTTAGTGGTTTTTTTTTGTCTGAAAGCGTGTTGTCAATGTGAATGCTTAAATTGTCAAATGCCCAGTTGGTTTAAATGATGGAAGAAGGAAGGAAGTGTTTAAAATAAACTTCAGACATGGTTCTAGATTCTCTAGGAAGCCTGATGTGTGTTCTACCAGTAATGCTTTTGGTAAAGCTGAAAAGGGTTTATTCAATTATATCTGTTCAGTGATAGGAAACATGAGAAGGGCATGTGTCTGGGAAATGGGAGTTTTTAGGGAGGGTTTTAAACCTGAGAAACTTAAAGCTTGTTTAAAAAATGCTGAGTAGTCCCGTGTGGCGCATCTCATGTGTATAGAAGGATATGTGAGTAGAACAAAGAGCACAGAGACACTCAATAATCATGAATTCAAAGCCTCAAGGCAGAAAATTTATATTAAAAATGGGATAAATTCAGGGTACGAGAGCCATTTTGTTCTTATTTGGGCTCTACTACTTTTTGTCACAGCTCTGACTTACTTGATTTTTACAGTGCTAAACTGTTCCTTTAAATGTTAAAAAAAAACAAAAAACAAACCTTTACAAAAGGTGGAAGAAAGGTTATAGAGATATTTTGTGTCTGGTTTTATATTCTTAGGTAGCTTAGGTTAACTTTTCAAGAACTATTAGAACAGCCTCCAAGTTCAGATGTATTGCAGAAACAATAAGCAGTGTTTTCCTCTAACTAGAAAAAATTGTTTTTGTAAAACTTATGCTATCAAATCTTAAACTGATGGCTTCAATTGAAATCCAGAGAAGCCAGGGATAAGCTTTATGCAACTGAATAGAAATCTTGATTTTGAAAGTCACTAATTCATCCCATAGGAAATTATTCTGTGGTTTTCATTATTAATTTCTTTGTTTTTCATTGGGTGATTCCTTAATAGCTACAATGTATAGAATATGGATGGAACCAAAATCGATTCCAAGGTGACAGTAGTTTACAGACTTTAAAGGTATTTTTGAATAATTTCCATCTGCCTGGGTATCTAAATCTACCAAATGAAATAACTGAAGTGTGATTTATTGTCTGCTCTCTTATCAGTTCTGGTTTTGGGAGCTTGTCAGAGTTGCATGGATCTTATGGACAAACTTAAAGCAAGTTCATGAAAGGAAATATTAAGACCATGGATTTATGTTCCAGATTGGGTTCTATTTAGAAGCATAGCTTTGATTTTGGTAGTCTTGGAATAAGAAAATTAATAAGGAGTAAAAAACTTCCTTATTCTATGAATAATTGCTAACATAAAAGCAGGGCTTCAAAAAGCCTGGAATTTTTATGTCAGCATTAATTAGCTGCTGGAGAAGCCTCTGATGGTATAAGAATAGATCCAAATATTGGTGACTTACAGCTCTTGAATGTAGACTAGACTGTATTGATCTTATATAGTGTCTAGAATAATGTGAATTGCATTTAATAAGGCTGAAAAGCAAAGCAAAATGCAGCGGAACTTTAACATAGATATGTTAATAAACAGTATTAGGAGCAGTCAATTTCAAAATACCAATGCCTTTTTTCATTTTAAGTAGTTACTAAATGTGGATGGATGCAATGTGTCATCCAAATATAGAATTTTGTTCATAAGCTGAGTTGCATTTTAAAATAATAGCTGCCTTAAAAAGTTTCTACAAGAATATCTTCTGACATCTTGATTAATTACGTCAGTTTTGCTTACATCTAAAATCAGAATAGGCTTATGTTTCTAATTACAGCAGTAATGGTTTTTTTCAAGTATTTGGGACACTTTATTGCACTATTTAAAAAAGAAAAAAAGTTTAAACTCCTGTTTTTTGTAGCCAGGTTGCTATTTCTTTCTGGTTTACATGAAGCTTGATGTGGACACTTCATTAGTTTGTAGTTAAAATTCTTAGGTCTTGGGTTCTATAAAGCAGAGCATATCCATCCTTTCACCCCATGGTTCTTCTTCACCCTCCTACGCCAGACCTTTGGGTTTGGCTTGTGGTATTAATTGAACCATAAAATGCCAGAATATGAGAATAACTGATGAATATAGAAGCATCTTCCTAAGTCTCTTGATGAGGAGATTTAAAATTTAGCTGACACAGAAGCTGGCATAGCACTTGCTATCACAACCCAGAGGCATTGCATTCATCCTCAATTTCCTGCAGCCACAAAATCAAGGTGCAGCCAAACTGCACAATTCCTGAAGTGCCTCAACCATTTGAGCACTCAAGACCATGTCTAATGAAAAAAGATGTGTTTCAAATACACCTTGATAAAGGATTTTCTCATCTGCAGGTAACTTTAATACCTCATTATTTGCCCCAGTTTGAGATGAAATTTGAATTAATAGGCTCTTGAATGCTATGACTGTGTCTTGTTTTATTCTGACTGAAGGTGAAAGAAACTGTAGAAGTAATGTTTTGATAATCTGTTACTTCCTCTTTTCCTCTTGGAGCTGGCATTTTGTTGATTTTATTTTGTTGGGGATGTTTTTTTGTGTTGGTTGGTTGTAGATTTTGGGGTTTTTTTTCCCCACCCTTCCAAACAAATGTGCATTGTGCATTTAAAACAAAGACTTCCTTTTGTTCCTAGGGCAAACAACTCCTTTTGAATGCCTGCATTGTACTTCAAAGTGAAATAATAGGAACTCTAACACTTCAGACTTGATTGTGGTTTTTTTCTATATGCAAGAGCTACTTGTGGAGCATTGTTGAGATCTCAGCAATTACAAACCAAATTATTTATTCAATGGTATCTGCAAGTCCTGTGAAATGAAGATCAGTTTGAAGCTTCTGTTTTCTATGCTCTGTAAGAGACAGTTTTGACAAAATTACGTTTGGATATCACTAAATAAAAGTTGTTCTTTGTTGTATTCTTTAAAAGCTTTTTTGCCAGTGCACGCATATACAGAAGAGGGGTCTTGTAGAGCGCTTAAAATCAGGTTTTCTTCATATCAATTGCTGCTTTGTGCATTTAGTGTGGTTTTCTTGGATTTTTTTTGTTGGAATTTTGTGTATACACTAGATAGACTATGGTAGCAGTGGTGATTCTCTGTGTGGACTAACACACCTCAGCTTCCTGGTGGTTTTGTAGCTTTCTGTTGAAAGGTGACAAAGGAGCCTTTAACAGTGGCAAGTTTAGGATGAGCTGTTTGTGTAGTATCCCTTATTTATGTGACGTTGACTCCATCTGGGGTTTCATTGGTGTGATGTAAATGACCTGAGGAGAGTCGTGCTGACCTGGGAAATATGGAATAGAAGAGCTGAGTGCAGTAGACTGATCTGAACAACAAGCTGAAGAACCATTCAGTCCAACTGAAGGGCTGAAGTCATGGCAGTCACAAATGAAAATGAGCCCGCTGATGGGGGAGATGTGAGGCTGGAAAGGTGGGACATCCAGAGTATGGCAGCATGAGGACTTGGAAGCAAGCAAGGCTTGGAGCATCAGCAGCTGGGTTAGGAACAGGGCTGGGCACTGGGGTGGATGTGGCAGAGCTGAGGATCAAAGTATGCAGAAGGAGAAACTTAAGCCAAGGGATGAACTGTCCTCTGCAAAATGAGGAATGAGGCAGCTTCACATACCTGAGGGGCTGGTAATGCCTCCAAGGTTAATTGTGACAGCAGCATGGGATGACCTCCAGCTTGTCCCCAAGTGGGCCAGGCAGGGGCGAAGAACATGTGGAGTTCAACTTTGAAGAGAAAAATACAGCTCAGTGTTTATAATATAACAGCTCTGCTGAGAGGATTCATGTTTGTTGGTGCAGATTTTTGCATAGGTATATATGTCACTAAATATTTTTCCATATCAAAGCTATCCTGTAATGACAACATGAATCAAGCAGGGTAATTAGTAAGAGAAACTTCACCAGGATTTGTCATGACTGCAGCATTTTTCTGTGCTCTGTATGGGAGGTGTTGCTAGTACTTTGTCTATGATCTGCAGCTTAATTGAACATCTTGTTATGTTTTTGTTTGATTACTTACAGCCCAGAAAATATGTTGTGTGACCTCCAATACAAATAATATAATTATCCTTCCTTCAGCTTGCAAGACGCAGTGTAGGGCAGGAGTAAGGTGATAAAAAGAAGCCAGGAAGGCAGTACAGTGAGGTGGTATTCATTGGGAGCTCAAAGTGTGTGTGGATAGAACTCTTGATTTGATGTTAAAGGAATAAATAAGTAAAAAATCCTTGAGGTTTTTATTATTATTATTATTATGTTAGAAGTTACACATCTTCCAAAAGAGAGATACTAACCTGGTCCCTGTGTTAGCTCAGGAAAGGCAGCAGAACAAATAAGCTGCCCTAGGATATCTTGAATAGAAGTTGCTGCTTGTTCTCGCAGGTGACTCTAGTCCAGTTTATGCTATTTATAAGGATAGAATGAAAACTACTGATTAATGAAGTTGCCAGAGGGTCTTTCTGGCTACCTGGATGCTCTTTTGCATGGTCTTCATGCATTTTTTTGCAGTGGAGACAGATACAAAGCCAAACTGTCTGACTGATAGGACTGTGCTAGTTTGGTGTCTACTCAGTGATTGTGATTGAGCTACTTGTTCACATTCCTCAATCCAGCCTCTTTTTATCCTGTTTTAGCTTTCATCCAGTAAAACCCATTTTGTGCCTTCTCAACTGCCTTCCATGACTTAGTTAATATGCATTATTTGGTTGGCTTTGTTTATAAGGGTTTTTTTTATTTTTTATTTTTTCTTTTTAAGAAAGGAAGCATAAATTAATCTTTTCAAACTGCTGCATTTTCCAAATAATATCAGTAATAGATATACTTATAATATTATGCATATATTATACGTATATGCATATGTTATAATATATATTATACATGTAGATATATATTATTTTCCAAATAATAACAGTATTATATTATACTATAATGTATGTAGTATGTATACTATATATATGTAGTATAATAACATTTTCCAAAAAGTAACAGTAAAAATTATTAGACTTGAATAAGTTGTTCTTTTTTAATTAAAAAAAAAAAATCATAATNGACTTAGTTAATATGCATTATTTGGTTGGCTTTGTTTATAAGGGTTTTTTTTATTTTTTATTTTTTCTTTTTAAGAAAGGAAGCATAAATTAATCTTTTCAAACTGCTGCATTTTCCAAATAATATCAGTAATAGATATACTTATAATATTATGCATATATTATACGTATATGCATATGTTATAATATATATTATACATGTAGATATAANAAATTCTCATGTCCCAACATGAGAATTCTGCCTGGAGTTTATCTTCCTATCCTACAGTACATGGAGTATTCTATACCTCTTGGCTTTTTAACATTACAACACTTCTTAAATGTTTCTGACTCTAAAAATATTTTAGACATCTTATCCATACCATTTTTGGTTGCTTACTTTTTTTTTTTTGTAAGCTTGCAACCATGATCTAAAAGTAGAAAACTATGAGCAACTTAATTTTTGTGTCACCCAGGTCCCTGGTTTCTTACACATAATCTTTTCTAAAAGGCAGTTAGATGTTGTCTCTTTCTAAATACTTAAAAATGTATCTAGTAAGCATGACTCTAAAACCACAGTCAGTGAGATGAGCTTTAATCTATTGGAGAATCAATGACATGTTCATGTTATCTAAGTTACTCTTAATGTTTATACAGCTTCCAGGAAAAGAGAATAATGAAAATTACTATCCAATATTTAAAAGGAGGAGACCTATGCTTTTACTTATGTGCAATGGACTTGTTTAAGGTCAATTTTTTTTTCCTCTAATACAGCTCTGCTTGAGTTTGTTGGTGTGTTTTGGCTTTGTTTTTTTTTTTTTTTTTTTCCTTCTATGTGTCAGGTGGCTTTACTGACTCTTTTTATCCCTGCTAAATAACCTGGATGAATGGCATGGTTTCACTTACTGCTATTTTAGGGAAGTAATAACAGGTTTCAGATATGATTGTGGTCTCTTGAATATAGCCCATTAAACAGACTGAAAACTGGGGCCCTTTTTTGTTAATATTATGTATGGTTTATTAATAAAATGTCACCCTCTTATTGTGGATATATTCAAGAAAATTGTTTTGAGCTCAATCTGATTGAATAGAAGTGCTGACATAACTTCAGGTGCCGTTACTGGACTGGATTCAGCCTGATGAACTCCTGAGGTTTTGTGGGACAGGCAGAAAAATCTGGGTGACTCCATGTTGATGAAGTTTGTAATTAATTTGTGTTGTTGTACTTCATATAATTCTTACTGGTTGGAGGAGGCTCTTTTGGAAGTGAATTATTACTCTTTCTTGTAAGGTAAATGATTCTAGACATTTCCTGGCTCTTCATTTAGACATGCACTATTTCGTTTTCATCTCTGACATGACTGCACTTGATGCAGTGTTATAAATTTATATATTGGAATCATATTTTCCTGTGATGTTTTGTAGCTTCATAATCCAGTGTCTGTTTTGTTTTTTCTGTACAAATTCTGACATGTGCTTTCCTAGCTTTGAGTTCCTTCTTTTATGCTTTGTAACAATGATATTTCCACTATTTATTCATCATTGCTCCCACAGCAAATCTTCATTTTCCTTTCTGCTCTTCTCTCCAGGATGGCTTTATTTTTTTAAACTTATTTGTAGTTTCAGCAGACAGTGAGGAAAAGTAATTGAGACTTTGATCCTACAGTAAGCAGTTCTCTCCTCCTTTGAGAGAAAAAGTGACTCAGTGTAGGATCAAGTTGTGTAATATTACATTTATTTCATGGATTAAGTAGTGCTAAAATGTTAACTGTGGTGATACTAAAGATCACTTTTAAATTGATAATTATTAGCATTCTTGGTCCAATATTAACTGTCTATTTTTTTAAAATTATTTCACCTACAACAATAATATTGGGAGAGTTGGCAAGTCAAGTCAATCTTGAAATGTTTCTCATAACGTTTTTGAGGCATAGGTGATAATTTTCTGGTTCTGATTGTTCTATAATGTAAGACAAGTCTTGCTTCTGAAGTTCTTCTGGGTAGAAAAAAGTTGCAATGAAGTAATATTTTTTTTCTGATCAGTGTTTGTTTCCTTGAAAGTAGAATAAGAAATATTCATAAAAATTAGGAAATATGCAGTTTTTATTTATGCAGTCACCTATTGGCAGATTTACTTGGGTAGCCAAAGCTTAACACATGGTTTTTACTCCTCACTAGAAGACAAGGCAGGCAGTTGCCAAGCTCAATCCATTTTAGGGATTCAGAATGATTATTTCCCTAGAAGTTAAGTGGAGTTCTTTAAAATGCCTGCCACCTTACTGGTGATTAGCACCCTTGCAGCTGAATTAACAGTTGCCTGAATTTTGTTCCTGAAATCAGAGTACAGCTCCTAGCAGGTCCAAATCACTTTGTCCTGAAGTGACCAGACTCGGTGATGAGCACCTGGTGCAGTAAGTTTTCAATCATCCCAGCTCACTGTGCCAAAATTCATCTTTCTGTGCCCTTAGTCATTGATTTCATTGGGCTTTTTGCTCATTGACTTGTGGCAGCTTTGCAATAGAAAGTCTCGTCTGGCTAAATCAAAACCCTTCTCAGACAGGTAGTCATGGAATGAAAAGATGAAGAAAAGGAAAAAAAAAAAAAAGATAAATGAAGGGGAATCTGAGAGAGGGTAGAAATGCTGGTGTTAAACTCCGAATCAGTTTCAGAAAGGAGCAGAAATCAATACGAGCTTCAAATACTTTGAAAACCTCTGCATCCCTGTCTGGTTTGTTTGATCTGGACTAGCACAGAAGTGCCAAAGACAGAACAAGTCTTCCTCAAATCCCAAAAGATGACTGAGTGGCCGGAAGTATCCTCTTTCTTCCTCATTTTAGATATGTTTCATCAGTGCCAGCCTGGAGTAAATTTTTCTGTTTACATCTAGGACAAAATGCCACAGTCACAGTAAGCAAAACCCATCCTACTCTTTCATCCCTTGACTCACTACTTACTTTTTACACACTTGGATCATGGATTTTTGCTTGTATGCTGGTTTTGTTGCAGTCACTTCTCTCTTAACTCAAACTCAATGATTTCAATAGAAAAATTAATCTCTCATCATTTTATTCTGACTGCTAATGGAGGATTTTGAGAAATGCAAAACTGCTTTAGCACAGGTTAAGATTTCTATGCAAGATCTCTGTAAAGTGACTTTTTCTACCAGCTTTGACAAAATTTTTCTGTTCATTCACCTCATGTGGCATCTCAGAGATAAATGATACCTTTGTCCTGCCTTCCTTTTCTTTAAAATGAAGATTTACTCCACAAATCAAGTCCAAGGAGGTTGATGTTTTCCATGCCACAGTGAACTCTTTAAGCTGATTATTCTCTTATGCTGTGGTGATCTGTTTTGGATTAGATATTCAGTAAGTACTCTCTAAGGCATCATACAGTTGGCAATGTCAAGTGGTTTTTCAGCAGTTTGGGTTTTCTGTTGTTAAATTTTATTTATTTATTTTTTATTTGAGCGTTTTTTTAGTAATAGTTGACTCTAAGATCATCAACATGCTCTGTATAATCAAGGCCTGATTCAATCTTAAATTTTACATAAATCCCTGCTATTAGTTTGTATGTTCTGTGCTCCTGTATTCTGTTCTGAATGCACTGTCTCTCCTCACTGGAGAAATCTAAATTTTCTGTGACATTCTTACTTAGGAATTGCACTGCATTTGGAAATGTGAGGGAAACTAATGTTAAATCAGGCAATAAGCAAATTTAGCCTGTCTATCACTGATGAAAAAATCCTGAGATGTGGATTTTTTGCTTTTGTTTTTACGTATGAACACGTCTATGGTGCATATGTATGCATAATGAGTTGTACAAAGCATATTTTTAAGGGAGGTCTTTAGTCTCTTGTTTTTCACTCCTAATTTGGTGTTCTAAATTTACATTAGCAGCTACTAAAACACCTCTTACATTCTTTGAAGTTGGTTTTGTTTTCTTTTTAGTAAATGAGAGAGAGAAGGAAGTTGGATGGTTTTGCAAATGCTGCGTTGAAAAGATTAAAAAAAATAAAAGTTGTAACTTTTTATAACTTAAACGTTGCAAAAATCACTGTTGTGCTTTCACTCAAAAGGAATTGAAGTTCAAATAATTGCTGTCCACTGCATGGATGGACTTCTCAGTCCCTTAAAAAGCTGAGAAAACAATGACTGAGTGGCTGCCTCCTGTAAGCACTTCCATGCACAGAACCCAGGGAGATTGTTCAGCCCACAGTGAGTGCTGGATTTCCTTGCAGGTGTCTTCATTTAACATCCAGGTCCCAAAAAAATCAATCAGTTTGACACATCCATCTAGAATTAAACTTTTTATATACAAACATATGGCTGAGACTTTCTACTGACTTCAGGATATATTTAGTTTTAGATGAGTTGGTGCTGTTCTGGTCTAAAAGTTACATTATTTGCTATGTCCATGGCAGGACTTGCATGTTGATAGCAACATACTGAACTTCTTTTTCACTAATCATCTGAAAGGACCTTGCTTCCAAGACAGTGATCCCTCTGATTTATGGATTCTGAATGCCTGCAGACTCCCTAAGTATCATGGTCAATATGCCTCAGTGGCCTGTGGATCAGTTTTTGAAAATGAAGGGGAGGTTAGGACAGCCTGAGGTCTGCTGACTCTCTCTCCTGAATAGGCTTTGTTGTTGTGTTTGGGAGAAAAAAATGTCTGAAAAAAATGCCTTGTAAAAATGTCTGAGGTGCAGTGAAAGGATTCATCTGAAAATTGATGTGGCCTCAATACTTGCTTGTCCTCCCAAGGTGGGGAAAAAGCCAAATTATGTATTGTTCTTGCAGAGTAACTTATTTAAGAACAGCAGAGCTTCGGTATGTGGGAAAATTAATTTTCAGGTGAGAAATTCCTCAAGAAATATTTACCTCTGGCTACTGAATGTAGTTTTAAGATCCTAAGATGTGCTATATAAATGTTGATAAGGAAGAAAGTATAAGAGTATGACTAAGAATTTTCAGTACTAAAGTGGCTGAGAGCCCTCTTTCTTAAGAATAATAATGTTTTTATTGAGCAATGAAAAATATTTCTGTGTGCAGGATGTAGACAGGACTTTATTTGGTCATTTTATCTGTCTTGGAGACCCAGGTGTTCTTGGTGGTCTTTTTAATTTTTTTTTTTTTTTTTTTTAGCAGTCCAGATTTTCATTAAGAAAAGCAAAGGAAAACTTCCAATCAGCCTGAGTCTGTGGTCAGTACTTGAGGCATACAATGCTTTTACAAGCAATAGAAAATCTGGCTGAGGGGTATTTGCCTGTGGGGTTTAAAGAGGGGATTGACAGGGACCAATAACTGGAGCTGTAGAGGGGAGGTAGCTTGAAGACCATTCACTCTCCTGCTCAGCCAAGGTGTTTCTGCAGCTATTCCAGGTGAATATTATTCAGAAAAGTCCCTGGAAGACTTGCAATTCCTGAATCATCTAACATTGGCTTCACTCTGGTAACCCCTTGGGAAATCTAATTGCTAGCAGCTTCTTTAGAGGTCAATATTATGGATTGCTTTTTACAGAAAGATCAAGGAAAAGATCAAGCTGTACTTCTTGTTTGAAGATGGGAGGGAGGAAGGACAGGTAGGAAAGGGCAGGGAGCTCAATAAGAGAATGTGATCCGTGCACTGGGGCACTGAAACAGCTTTTCATTGTAACCTTGTATTTGATTATGGTGCTTCAGAAGTAAAGCCCAGGGGTGAAAACAGGATGGAATGATTAAGCACCAGCTCTGTTAAACAAATAATTTCCCATGGAGAAAGAGTTTAATAGTAAAACGTTTTTGTTTTATTAGGCAAATATTTTTTTAAAATTTTATTTTCTGCACCCAAACTGTATTTTCAAGCTCAGTTACTATAATTTTTAATTAAAAGCAATTTAGATCTTGTTAGGTTTTGAGGAATGGACTCTACCATATAAGTTCTGTTTGATGTGGCAAACATAGGACATATATTGATGTATTGAACACTTTGAAAATTATAATAACAAAAATGAACTCAATCTCCTTCCTGTTATAAAATTATGAGAAATACCTTTTTCCATAAGTCAGACATGGATTCTGTGTCTTATTTTCCTGTGGGTTTTTTTTCATTCTTCTGATTTTTTCAGTCCATTTACTGTGGGGAATGCTTTAAGTAACCATATGGGTTGAACACACATGATTGAGCTGTAGTGGCAAGCAGATAAAGTGAGTATGCAGCACAGATAAATAAGGCCACAGGATAGTGTTTTTTAAAGCTACTTTGTTAATGAGTACTGTTACTTCTTGTCTGAGGCTGTATTCAAAGGTAAACCAAGTAGCAAACTGAAGCTATGAAAGTGGTTGCTTTGCAGAATCTGTTGGCTGATTAAGTATTTCAAGAATACAATATTAGTAGATAAATATTTCAATTTATATAAACGAAAAGCCAAAAAAGTCTTCTGCTTAATAGAACAAAAAAGCAGTTGTGATACCAAGTGCGCAGTCTTTGAGTTCTGCAGCAAGCTTTCAGTTGGATTTTAGTAGAATATGTCTGAAGAATGCCGGAAAAACTGAGTTTCTAAACTCTGTTTTCTCTCTGAAAATGAGTACTTGTAGGATGGCTTGATAGAACATAGAGGAAGGGGTTTGTGTTTAACTTTGTTGGGGTGTGTTGTTTTTTGTTTTTTTAATTTTTTTTTTTATTATTTTTTTAGCTTTTATGATGAGATAACAGAATTAGATAGAGATTTAGTTCACATTTAGGGGGACAATTTAATATAAAGAGGCCTTTTTTATTGTCCACATAAGAAAGCACTGGACAACAGAGCAACAGCACTGTAGTATCAAAATTCTGAAAGTGTGCTTTGTTGTCATTAATAGCTTTGATTGTCACTGCAGTTTTGAGATAATAGCAGTGCTAATCCTGGCCTACATCACCACAGTCTGGCAATATCTGGTCTTTTATGCCTGGTTCCCTTTTTTCCCCCAGAGTCCAGGCTGGAGTAATTACTGCATCAGCTTCCCATTTGCAGTGAGGAGGGGAGTGAGGGGCTGGAGACAGACACACTGCTCTGACATCTTTGTTTTTCAGTACAGTGTTTGGTCAAGACCTCACCTTGATTTTTGTTTTTTTTTTTTTTTTTTACTTTGCATGGTGAAATTAGTCATACCACGCTCCTCCTGAAATTCTTCAGAATTTTTCTTAATATTGAGGTACACCATTGAGCTACAATGAATTGAAGAACTGATTTTTCAGTTTGCACCTACTTTCATTTGGGAAACATAAGTCTTCAAGGACTTCTTTACTCCTTATGGTTCATGAAGAGTAAAGAAGTAAAAGGTGATAGGTTTAGGAGGGTTCACAGGACTTGTCACCAGACACTACCACACCTCATCAAAGCTCTGCAATCAACTTTATTAAAGCCTGAAAACCAGAAATGTAATAGGACAGAGCATCATTGGTGTCTTGGGTCCCTGCAGAACCAGGACCCCATTAGACAAATCAGAGCTCATTTTGGGAAACGCAACTGCAGAGGTGAATCTGTTCTGCCAGAACCACAGGGGGATGAAAGCAGGAGACCTCAGGTTTGGTACAGTTTTAATTTCAAGGGCTTCCCTGGACATTTGCAATGCTTTGCTTTCACAGTTGGCACTGTGCTGTCTTGCCATCCCAGGCTTGATGAAATCTTTACCTGAGTGAACATTTTTCTATTTGCCGTTTTGTTCCAATTATCTTTGAGCAACACATCTTCAATAATGCTCCTCTGTAAGACAAATATTTTTCAGGTACAGTGATCTGTCAAAAAATGTTAGGATCTCATAGTGTAAATTTTATCACAGGTGTCTTACATCCTGGCTTAACTAGTTTAGCATTTATTGTGCTGTAATGATTTCCATTTTCTGCTTGTTCAAATAAGCTTTTGTATTTCATGCACCTAAGTTTTGACTGACACTGGATATTTACTCTAATATGCATTTTGATAAAGTATAGAGCAATTAGAAGGAAGATGACACTTATGAGGGAAGACAAGTAGTTTTCGCTAGACAATATCATTTATCATGCTTTTATTAGAAAAAGATAGAAAAGCTGTGTACAGTTCTGGACTGAGGGCAGTGGAGTGTGGAACCATGTGCCTCTGTCAAATTGATAGAGTAAAGATGTTGAGGGAGATAATGGAAACTTTCTATTCAGTGAAGAGTGGAATAAAGAAACCATTTCTAGTCATTCTTCAGCACTGATTGCCTTCGTGCTTTAGGCTTAGATCAGAACTTGCACATAATAAGGAGGAAGTTGAACAAATATGGAG
Organism: Sterrhoptilus dennistouni; assembly: GCA_013397095.1. NCBI lineage: Eukaryota > Metazoa > Chordata > Aves > Passeriformes > Zosteropidae > Sterrhoptilus > Sterrhoptilus dennistouni. Next base: position 117,101 of record VWZU01019453.1, read on the forward strand.
ATCCAGTTTGGAAAATGCAGTTAGATGAGGCTGATCCTTTGGTGTAGAGACATCAGGAAAATACTTAACATGGAAATTTAATGCAGGTGATAATAACTACAGTGGTGATAACACAAAGGAATAAGCTGCAGGCAGTAGCACTGATAAAATGTAGAACAGTGTGTGTAGTGGAATAAATGGTCCAGTGCAAAACATATGGTTCCATATTTCTGGTTTGACCTTATTGCAAGGAAACAAAGCCACAAAATAAACCTACACTTCAGCTGCAGCAGTTCATAGTGGTTCTTTATTTGGGTATGTCAGGATTCACTTCAGCTTTCTTCACACCTGGCAGTTGCAGTCAAACAAACACTTGCACATTCTACACCTGCTCGTACCTTGCCTCTGCAATCACTGTGGCAGCGATGGGTATATTAAATTAATCACTTGGTAATTTTATTATGCAACCTTCTGAAGCTTTAGCCTACTGTAATTTTAAAGCAGTGTCATTATGGTTACCTGCTGGGGCATTTTATGTTCGGTTTTTATGATGCCTTGGTGTTCATTATTCGTAGTTTAGGGTTGTCCAGAAGACAGGATTTTGCAAGAACTTAGGAGCATGAAGACTTAGAGCCAGAACATCTGAAAGCAAATGACAGAAAACTAAGCAGTCAGAACAGCTGCTGCTGTAACATGTACAAGAATTTGCTGTTCCTGCATCACACTTACATTATTTGCAAAATATTAAGTTGCTATTAATTGACACTGGGTTTATTAGCCTGAGGTCAGGAATGTTCATTACAACAGAAGTGGTGGTTGCTGTAGCTGAGAATAATTTAAAATTTCTGTGAGTCACAGAGTGCAGATATTCATCAGTTTGGGATGCATTCTTCTGCAGAAAAAAAGTGTGTGAGTTGGTGTGTAAATAGAACAGAAAGCCACCTGAAAAATATTCTTGTTTTTCACTAAAGGACTGGGGGTTCGAAGCAAGATTAGAAGACAATTGCAGGTAGTGGGAAGAACGTTTTTCACCAAAACTTGTTTCTAAGTGGAGAAGGTTGTAAACTATAAAAGAAAAAAAAAATAAAAATAAAGAGGAGGAAGTTTTTATAAGCAAGTGATAATAATCTAAGGGTGAAATAAAAGTTGAGTTATTCAAGTTTTGGTAATTCTTCTGAACTATTGGGTTTTTTAGTGGAAACAGATCAGCTGTTTTTTGTCATTTTTCTTTTCCTTTTCTGTCATTATCCTCCTCTTGCACATCAAAAGATTTTTTAAAAATTGTAGGAGTTAGCAAAACTATCCATAATTCAGTTTGTTGGTATGTTCACTAATGGATCTAGTTTTATGTTGTTTATTTCAATCTGACATTGGAGGAAGGAAGGTGGAGTGGTGGATGGTCAGAGGAGTTTCATGACTGTCTTCTCTTCTTTAGCCTACTATTTAATGGGAAAACACATAATTTGGGTCAATTTGATTTTGACAGCACACTTCAAATGGTTGTTGCCCATCAAAAGGTGCAATTTCAAGTGTCTATTTCCCTCGTTTTAGGACCAACTATTTTTACTCTTGACTTAAATTCAGAATTGGGCTCTGTCTCACTTGTATGTAGCTTCTTTTTTTGCCTTACTTTCAATATTTTCTCTTCAGTTTTGCAACATTTTTTTCCCATGTTTTCACATTTTGACTTTTAGGGTTCCTTCTCTAAATTTTTATTGAAAATTATAATGGTTCTAATAACATTCAGGCTACTGCAAACAAGGAACACTTAGAACGTAGCTTGTAAATGTAAATATCAGAAGGAAGGAATTTTCTATTAAAATGTCTTATTTTAACAGAACTGATAGTATTATGATAAAAAAATCTGTTTCCTAGAATGCTTTTCTCTGTCTTATGTGTTCCCATTAATTAGTATTTTGTCATATGCTAGGGCATCTCTTTATATATGTTTGTGGAATGAAACAAACTAGTAGTCTAAATCTACTTAGTTCCTGTATCTAATATCTATTTGAGAAGAAATTATTTTAGGTTTAAAACAAGCACTGAGTATCAGAAGCTTTTTAAGTTTTATTATGAGTCATGGCAATGGGACAAAATATTTATTGAAGGTGTGATACAAATCCTAAGCAAGTGGCACTATACTAATGGCATCCTGTATGTTAGCCAGCAATATACACTTTGTTTTACATTATAAAATTATTTTTCCTAAATACGTTTTTGTATTTCAGCCCTGTGTTTTTTGTTCACCTGTTGCTTTAGTAGCATGTCCCTTCTACACTCTGCAGGAAATTCATATGGTTAACCTTTATGTAAACATAATTGGTGGAAAAGGTATTAATCTCCCATTAAAACAAACAACATATATTAAGGAATGATACTTAATATTTCAGGTGTTTTCATTGAATAACTTCCTTGGAATGTTTTTTAACGTTTCCATCAGTGATGGTAGTTGGTATTGTTGGAGTACTAGTATATATTGAAGAGTAAAGTATAATAGAAAAATAATGTTTTATGGCATACTTGACCTGATTTTGATGTACTTGAGATACAAAGAATCAACTTCCGGGAATTTTTCAGCATGCAAGAAGGGGGTAGACTTTCAGTGTGCAACTGGGGGAACTTGTTATTTTAGTAACCATTGAAGAATTAATTCAGTTGCTAACAGTAAGCAAAACAGCCAGAAACAGGAAAACAGAGGGAGAAACAGGGAAGAAGTAGTAACACAATTTTGTTCTTGTAGTAATGCTAGCTTTTTCATCAGTTTAATGGCTTTTATTGGCAGGCATAATATGTTGTGATAGTCTGAATACCATGTGTCTGTTGCTTGTAATGACCATTACGCCTGTCACAGTCTTAAATCTGAGTTGGTAAACTAAATGAAATATTCTTTGCCGAGGTATAAAGGAAAGCTATATAGGTATAAAAAGTTTAGAACACGGGAAGAGGAAGGCAGACATACTGAATTGTGTTTTGTTTAGTTTTGCCCAGAGGAGGGGAGTACTGAGTTGTTAACAATAGATTCTGTAAGAGTTTTAACAACTTAATACTGACAATGTTTCTCACTGCTAAAACATCTCCACTTTCTTGATTTGAGGGAAGGTCACTTTGACAATCATTTTGTTCTCTGAGATTTCTGAACTTTATCTGTTTCTAAGAAATTGGGTGAAAAATGTATTTGCTGATCTCCACTAAGATGTCATTTGGCTCTTTTTTTCTTTTTGATTGTCTCATTTTGATGGGGTTTTTAAACTACCAGTTGTATTTTATTGGACTCTCCTCTTCTACTTACCCTATCTTCTTTTATTGGACTTTTACTAGCTTGCCATGATCTTTATTGGATTAAATTATTTTTAGCCTGAATGTTTTGCTCTTGGTAAGGAAGCTGGGGAGATGGCAAGGGGAACAACATTTTTAGCAGGATGAAGAGATGTATTTCTGTCCTTACATGTTGGGCTCTCCTGGAGCAGTAGATCAAAAGGAAGCTGTTTATGTGAGCTTAGTAATTTCCTGACAAATAATGAGAAGGTAGCTCTGTGATGTTCAGCAGAGCACATTTGTCAAGTCCTGAGCTGCTTGTGACTTGTACAAGTCACAAATGCTCTTTGCCACCAACCTTGGCATGAGTTGAACTTCTCCTTTCTGGGGGAGCACGTCAGCGAATTCCACCTAATTACTATTTGGAAGTTAGACCAGCAGAATGCTTCATCAGGCTTGAGTTGTTCCTTTATTAGTTTACCTAGAGACTGATTACCTAAAATTTGCTGTTGCTGTTCTGTATTTTTGGGCCTTGTATTGGCAGAGGTGACTGAGATAGGGCTCTCTTAAAATAACTGGGAAGGTGCTGGTGACAGTGTGCAATTGTGAGTGACATCTGACTTGGGGTATTTCTGTCTTTATTCCACCAGCATCTGAATTTGTTCACCTGCCAGAACATGACAAGTTCACTCTCTCCCTTCCCTTCTCCCCATTTTCTCCTGCCCAGCATGTGTAAATACTCTTTTTGTGTGTTGTTGAGGAACAAGTGGCTTGAGAATATTCTTTGTTGTAGGCAAATTGCTTTGTGTTACTACTTGTTTAATATAGTACAGACATGTTTTTAGTGGCAGTTTTAATGGATTTGGGTAGCAACACAAACTTCTGAGGAAGGGAAAGGGCTGACTCATTTCAATGTGAGGAATTGATAGTCTGGGTTTGAGGAGGGGAAAAAAAAGTTTTCGTATCTGTGCTGTCAATCTGATCGCATTTTCAGTGGGTAATGAGTGACAGTTGTTACCAGCTGATGGCTGTGTGGTGACCTGTGTGAAAGCAATTGCAATCGTGTTTGATTTCAGAGTCTACAGGTGCCTACACTGCAGAATAAACCAACAAAACTGACAGTAATTGGCATTGGTTTCAGCAGCCTCTGCAAGAGGTCAAGGACAATCCAGCATTCCGGGACATTGCTGGGCACTTTGGAGAACTGTTGTCTGAGAAAATTTCTGTGGTTTTCCCAAGCTCTGCCTGTGCTGAGGAACAAGAGAGTTTTGGTTTCCAGTTCCCCAGTCTTCAGAAGGACTGTCTTTTCTTTTAAAAACATAAACAGTGGAAGGGAGGAGGGCAAAAGAATAATCTCATTATGAAAGTATTAATTCCTTTCTAGAAATACCCTACTGGAAGTGTATCTTTCACTTTCCACTTAGTAGTGGTTTTGATTTCCATCTTAATTAAGAACAATGAGGAATAAGAACTCTTTTTGTGAATATGTGTATGTTTGCATGTGTATGTGTACAAACACACGTGGGTTTTATGTACACCAATTAAGCTCAGCATATTGTGTGTAATTGGTGAGTTACGACAGAAAGCAGCACAATTAATAACAATTAAATGCCAATAAATGCTTAATTGCACCTTATGCTCTATATAATTGCTCAGTAGTTTCCTTTCGTGTTTACTGGAGATTCAGCTATCAAGAAAACTTCTAAAATCCACCATGAACCTGTGTATTTTGTGGGTATAAAGTGATTTTGGAGGTTTTCTTAATTTCTCTTGGGTTGGAGGGCCCTTGCTTTGAGTTTCTGTTCTGAACGATGATTTTCTGGTTATTTTGGTTAGAGAACAGCTTAGTGGGTTTTAGCCTCACCCTGGTTATCTTGTTCAGTGATAGTTGAAAAAGTGGTAGCAGAAGTTTGCCATTTTCATATTTAAATGTAGCTATGTTGGACTTGTGGCAGGGACAGCTGGAAGAGACTCTTCTGGTGTCTAATGTATCGTTCTGCCTTCAAGTATTTTCATTCTTTGGTGAGAAAGATAGACAATGGGAAGAGAGAAGTGAGGAATTTGCTCCTCTCCCGTATAAACCAAAGAGTTTGAATGAATGATGATATCAGGGTGCTGCTGGGTGGAAGCTACTAACCCAAGTTCTTGCACTGGCATATTTTCAGCTGAGAAATTTGTCCTCTTTTCCAGATGTTTGGATTAGGGTTGATCCTGATGGTTACATCCCTCCCCCTTTGTGCAAGACAGTTATGGGTGCATTCCTTGTTCCTGGAATTGTACCTGATAAAATTTGTGTGACATTTTCATAGCATCAGCAAAACAGATCTATTAATTAATTCATTATGCATTTATATTTTTCTTTTTAGTGCTGAGTACTACAAATATTTAATCAGCCAGCTGTAAGTACTCTTTAAATCAAAACTTGTGCTAACTCTTAGAAATCAAAACATATTTTCAGGAAACAAAAAAACAACAAAAAAACCCCACCACCATTGGAAATATAAGTTATATCTGTTATAATGATTATCTTTTTTGGTTTACCTTTCCTCCATAATTTAAAATCCCAGAGGTTGCTGCTAAATTGGCAGGGCATTTTTAATCCTTCTGTGTTTAAGAATAAAATCAATCTGTCTTTTTACTGCCAGGAGTTATATTTGGTGCATTTTTTCATCACATAAGATGAAGATTTTAACTTGAAAATTTAGCATATAATTATGTATTTATAAATAAAAAGTATCAGTACATAGTGCTAAAATGTTAAGCTTTTTTTAAACCAGCGTTTAACTCTAAAGAGAGTTGGGTGTTTTGAGTCCCTCAGATGCCTTACATAAATCTTAATGTAGCCATGTATTTATTTGGAAGCAGTAACTTCAATTTTCTTCCTCTTTCTTCCTTCCCCCAGATTTTTTCTGTCTTTGTCCTCCTTTTCCCTTTGTACTTTTTAACTGGAACATGGAAACATTGGTGGGCTTTTGTCATGAAATATCATCATGAGAAGGGATTTTATTAATTTCTAGTCCCATGGCATAGGAAACAGATATTTGTCCTAGATGGCAATTGAAGCAATAAAGCAATTTTAGCACAGTCTGGATGTTCACTCAACTTCCCAGACCTGGCATGAGTTTTATTTGTTGTTAGTTTGGACAACTTAGGATGAAAACGCAGTGCATCCAGGTTCTTCTCCTTATCAAAGTATTCACTGAAGATGTATAAATAGCTATAGGCTGTCAGCATTGTTAAACTGTTGATGCATCTAATAATGAAAGTGTTTCACATCAATGTTATCTCTCCCTTTGTGTCTCAGTGCTGAGCAACATCTTACTTTCATTAATGTGCATTTACATAGAACCAATGAATGCCTTTTAGAAGTTATAATAATGCTGTGGTTTTGAAAGATATATCAAGAATTTGTCCTGTTATGAACAGCTTATAAACAAAAAAGGTGCATGATAGAGAAGTATTTTTTTCTTGGTGTTACTACCTGTAACATGTTTTAAGATATTTGAGATTAACCCTGGAGGACAAGTAGGAAAGAAGAAATGTATTGATGAATAAGGACAGAGAAATTTCTAGAAATGTAAAACAATGCTCTCAAGGCAACAATAGATAAGGAAAATGAAGTATTAGGAAAATGCATAAAAAAAGTCATTGGAAGAAAACTACTTTGGATGTACATCCAGTGCGGTTTGTGTGCGGAACCAAGGTGATAAAGAAACTCCATTTCAGGGCTCAAGAGGAGGCTTGGGAAGCTAGGATGGACAGGGTGGAACAGAGCATTCCAGGGTGGAATAGAATTCCATTCATTGGCAATCCATTCAAAAATAGCATTTTGAGAAGGCTGTAAGAAAGACTTTGTTAGTTTTTTTTACTTTAAATGATGCATTCAGAAGTCTGTTCTAAGCGTGACTAGCTCACCCAACAAGAGAACCTAAGGCATGCTAGTCTTTTACTGGGGCTGTTGGAGAAGAAAGTGGTATGATCATCCTTTGATTTCTACAGTTCAAATAGCCAGGCTCTCATTCATGTGTGGATTAAAAAGGAATAGTTTTTCACGTGGGTTTGGAGCAAGGCTGATGCATGACTGTCTTTGTGGTGAGATGCATTAACTGCATATTACTGATAAGGAAAGTGAATTTAAAGGTAACCCAAATTTATTGCTGCCTGTTTCTAATTGGAACTGCGTTTGCAGAAATTTCAGTCACGAAAGAAGCAACACGCTTGTGATTATGAGGTGGCCTATTATGAACATATCACGGATCAGTAAAAGTAATACACAATATCATTTGTAATTATGTGCTCTATCATGACATGTAGACATCTTATTGCCTAGTCTTTGCAACCTTCTTTTTTTTGGCTTGAAAGTTAAATAAAAACTTGTTTTAATATTGTGTAATCTCTTTGCTCCAATAACTACGGGTTTTTCTCTTTTTTAAAGTTTTCTATGTTTCTCTGTTATTTCACTCTTGAATCTTTGCCAGGTTTTTTCTTTGCCGATTTATTTTCTGTTTCTGACCAGTTGATTTGATACATAGCTTGTATTTCTACATATTTCACTTGTGCTGGAGGAAAACCCAGGTGAAACTCATTTTACTGCTTGCATGCAAAGGCATATTGATTCTTGTCATATTCCTTGAAATCACTTGTATGTTTTTCTGTGTTTGAATTTGATGCGACTTTTCACTCTAATATCTATAGATGACTTGAGAAATCCTTGATCAGTATTAATTTTGTTCCCTTGTGGAGTGGATTCCACCTTCTCTAAATGTACCACAAAATCAATCATTAAATGAAAAAAAATCTTGGTTTTCATTTTCTGATGAGGAAAACTTTGACTTTGTCAGAGTTGAGTCAGACTTGATGATATTGAAAATTTGATTATGGAGGATGTCTACTATTCATAGGGAAAAATGTTGTTATTGAATAAAAAATAGAATGCAAGTTTAAGAGTAACAAGTTTAGAACTTGAATGTGTTTTTAAATTCGTCTCTCTTGTTATGGTAAAATTAAGTATTCAGAGGTGTGGTTTCCATGGGTCTGTAGGGCTGGAGGGAAGAGTCAATATTGCCTCTTCTCTGTTAGGCAACGTCCTTAGAGGAAAAGCCAGACTTCTGAAATCCATTGACTTTGTGTCCGAGGTTTTCCTTTTAATTTTATTAACCTATATGCTTGATTTTTTACTTTGGATTAAATATCGCATGAGACACTTCTGACAATTCCTCATTTTTTTTCTTTACATTGTGTGAAATTTCAAGTTGATTTACAGCAAGAAAATAAATTTAAGCTACAGGGGTTTATTAAGTTTCTTCATGCAGTATTTAAAGGCAAATGTAACAACTCCTTGTGCTGTTCGTGCATCTGAGTGTATGCAAATATATATATATAAATATACATATTGTGTCCTACTGCCTAAATAGCTGGAAGGCTCTAGAAGAAAACCTCTTTTGTAACCTCAAGTAAAATACGCCTTTAGAACATATGAAGATGATTCCTTATATATTTTATTTATGCCCTTGACTGTAGCATTTTATGTGTCAAGGCCCTTGATCATCATCAGTTATATAAAATATATTTTAGGTTTAGGAATTAACTCTCCTCAAGCAGTGGTAGCTAAACATGAAGTGCACTGCAGCTACTGCTAATTAGTCATTATTATTCTCAGATGTTACTGTCCTTTAACTATAGCAATACTTTGAAAAATTGTGGTTTCCCCAGTACAGTCATCCATCACTTTTTAAGTATCAACTTCTTTCATTGCAGTTGATTGTGACATGTTTACCGGGATGCCTTTAGTGTTGTGCCCTACTTGTGAGATGATGTATTTTATTGCACTCAAGATATTTAGATTGGATGCTATAAATTATTAGCTTCTGTTGAAAGATTTCTTCTTTTAATTTCCATTTTGAATGTGCGTGCTTGATACTCCGAAGGGTAGAAACAGGAAAGGACAGTGTTTGCAGGAAAGGACAGTGCACTTTGGATTATTTCAAGACACAACTCTAACTTCCTGACATGACTGCAGTCACCTCTGTGGGCGTGGCTTTGGACCAGGTAACTTCTGAGTATCCCTTCCAGTTTAGTCTATCATCTTCTCCATGGTCAGAGAGTTGCCAAAATCCTTAGGGAATTTAAGCTTGTAGACAATCCTGTCAGTAAAAGTGAGGGCAAAAGCTGGAAAAGGAATGCTTCGTCTAGTCCAGGTCATTGCCCAATTGCTACCACTTCTAGATATTTTCCAATTTCTGTGGAATACTATTGTTTAATGCAGGATATGTTTACACACAAGATTTTTTTTTCTTTCATTCTTCAATATATTTGTCAGGATGCCCCAGATTTGGGGGGGTGGGGGGGGGTGTGTTGTTTTACCACTGTGATTTCTGTTTCATTGCTTGTTGTTTGTCATTTTACTATTGTGATTGTGTATGGGACTCTGAGGAAAAGTTAAAATTCATGAAATAATGCCTGTCTTTTAGCATCCACTTTTTTCCTCCCTGCTAGTATTTTTTTAAAGTTTGAAATACAAGTTTCCTGCCTAAAATTTTAATTTATGACACTTAATATTTTATAGGGCTTTTTTTTAAAGGTTAACTTATTTCCAGAGTGATTAGTATAGCTGCTCTAATGTGCTAGGCTAACTGGTTGAGAATATTTGAAATCTAAGATTTCCTTCATTTCCTTCATGGCCTATTTTAGAATAAAAACTGTTGGTGATATGATGGTCACTGCAATTTACTTTTGACAAATAATACTTATTATAATGAGCCTGGAGGTCATTGTGTGTGAGGTACAATGCTATATAAGTGTCTACTATTATTTTTATTACCAAGTAATTTACAATTCCCTTGTCAGTCAGTGACCCATGTATGAACATTTCTGTATACCAGTCAAAGCTGATTTTTCTTTCACAAGAAGAAAAATAAATGCAGTCCTCGTTGCCTTACAGTATTCTCTGACAAAAGACATTATCATGAAATAATTGATTGTGCTGGAGAATTACAAATGTTGCAGCACCACCAAGGTCATCTAACCCTCAGCAATGTGGGTTACTCAACGATAAGAGTGCTTTGTTCAGATATATTGCTATTGCAAAATGGTTTAAAGCAGCACAAAGAGGATGTTCAGAATTTGAAAAAGCCCTGTTTTGAGAGAAATGCTGCCCAGAAGCAAAACCCATGCTGACAGTGGTAATGCTTTAGTGGGACACTATGGGTGATAAAAATGCTAATGAATAGAAGTTAAGTATCCTACAGCAAGTCCATGCAGTTGGCACTATGATCTTTGCCTTTTGAAACAACTTGGATTTATGAAGAGCTGAAGCTGTACACCAAGGTGTTCTAGGAGCAGACATATACTTAAGCCTTCTAAATTTCAAATATTTAAATCCAGTGTGTCAATGATTCTAATAATAGTCTGATGACACTTAAGAGGTCAGAGTAACTTTGTTTAATTGGCAGGATTTCTGTCATACCTGAGTAGATAATTCACCCTAAGTATATTGTAATAGCAATTCAAGCTGTGGCAGATTCATCTCTCTGTATATGGCAACAGAGAGCACAATGATTGATTTTGGTTATGTCATTGGAATGTAGAGATGAAAAGAAAGTCTTGCAAACTTTGTGTGGAAAAGCATGTGTCACAGGAAGCCAGAGGACAGGTGCTGCAATTCATTTGTTCCTCTGTTCAATACACAATTTGTCTACATTTCATATACTTACACTTGCAAATTAATTTAGATTGGAAAGGATATCCTTCTGTGTAACTAATACTGCTGCTGCAATGAGCATCTCTAGTGGGATCCTGATTAATGCAAAAATACATTAGCATCCAGAAGCTTATGCTGATAGCTGGAACTTCCATTTCATACTTTCTGCAGCAGGTGCTTCAGCAGTTTTGAAATCAAATATTTATGCATAATATTTTTAGGGTCCTTATTTATGTCCTTAGGACTCCTATGCATTAATCTTGTATCCAGCAACCAATCATTTTCATTGAGCAACTTTCAAAGCTGAGTTCTGAATTTGTTTCAGAGCATGTGTTTTCACCTTTGTGAAGATCTGGAACCAGCTTTTTATCAGTGTGTAATCTGCAGAATCTTTCCTAACAGAAATTATATCACTATTTAGGCCTCATATAAGGAAAAACAATGTGTAAGTTTTCTGTTGTTGTTTCACTCATTCAGTTTGGGATGTTGTGTGTTATCCCTTGGCCAGTCCTGTGGATGCCTTGCTGATTTGGCTGCTATCCTGGTGGGTGTGGAGGAGAAGGCACAAGGGCTGAGTAGAACTTCTTTAACTTGATAAGCCAAATGCTCCACTGGTTGTTGGGCTCACATGAAAACTTAAGTTAGGCAGGTCACCTTGAAAATGTTTGGGTGTGTGTGTTGTGGTTTTTTTTTTTTTTTTTGTTTTGTTTTGTTTTGTTTTCCCCATTCATATCATTGGGGAGTTTTGTCTTATTGTGGAAAAAAAATTAAAAATAAATAGATCAAGCCAAGAAAAATGACCAGACTGTGAGGCTAAGGTGTAAACCACACATGTATTAGCTCTTTCTCTAGTATAAATTACTTAGTTTTGTTTATAAAGGTGATTTAAAGAGTTGTCTGTTTTTGTAAGCAGTGCTGGAACAATCTTTTAAAAAAACTCCAAACCTTATGAGCATGCAGGTTGAATTTCTATTATGAGAGATTTGATGAAAATAGTGGGTTTATGTGGCAAAAAGTAGTCTTAGGCTTGAGGCCTCTGAGATGATTTCTGGCAGAAGTAATGTTTGTGATGCACAGCCAGGTAGCAATGGGGAGTGGGTGGTCACACACGACCTCAGGATTGCAGCAATTATTGTTAGCAGGGTCTGAGACCACTCCTTTTTCATTATGAGAACACTCATTTGTGTTACTATCCATTCCCATTGTATAAGCCGTCATTCCTACTGGTTTTCTACCTTGTGGGTTGTGGTTTGAAATTATTCATTTCGTAAGTGAAATATTTTGATTAGCGAAATCTTGAAAACTGTGATTAGCAGTAAAGATTATGAGTATTTGGTTCAGGGGATTTCTAGTAATATTTTTAAAAACTGCTGCTTACTGAACTGCTGTGGCACATCTACTCACATCAAACAATTTCTAGAGGTTTTACAGATGTTTATTTAATTCAAATTCTGTGCTGGAGGCTGATTACACAACCAATATTGAAAACTGAAGGACAGAAGGGTCAAAAGACTCTGATTAAGGACAGATCAAAGAATCACAGAATGATTTGACTTGGAAGGGACCCTAAAGGTCATCTTGTTTTGACTCACCTGCCATCAGCAAGAGCACTTTCCCCTAGATCAGGTCACTCCAAGCCCCATCCAACCTGGCCTTGGACACTTCCAGGAATGGGGCAGCCACAGCTTCTCTGAGCAACTTCTCCAGACCCTCACAGTAAAGAATTTCCTTCTAATATCTAATCCAAACCTCCTCTCTTTCATTTGAAAGCCCTTTCTCTTTGTCCTTGCAAAAAGTCTGTCCCTAAACTCTCTTGTAGGTCCCTTGAAATAATGGAAGGTGCTTTGAGACCTCCCTGGAACATCTCCAAGCTGAACAGCCCCAACTCTCTCATCTCATTTTCAGAGGAGAGCAACTCCAGCCCTCTGATTAATTCAAGCTGTGTTTGAATACTAGACTGGTTTTATGCCTGAGAGAATATGGCAAGTGTTGTTTTTATTCCTCACAACAAGATCTGTTCACTAGATGATAGTATTTTGAGGTAACCACTAATACTGTGCTGCCACCTTCCCTGTGGCATTTAAAATGTCGGTTGTTTCAGTCAGTTTTGGTTTCTCACTGCCATGAACAAGTTTTCAGTTTTTCTGAATATTTGGCACTGTGAAGGGTAGCTGCTAAGAAATAAAAGTTATGTGATCATAGGAGGTTTTCTTGGTTTTGATTAGGGTTTGGTTTTTTTTTTGTGTTTGGTTGGGTTTTTTGGGGGGGATTGGTTTGTTTGTTTTGTTGTTGTTTTTTAATATGCATAACAGGATATGAATAGTCTTTGAATTGAATACCAATTCAATGACTAACCTCCATCAGTGTGGGAATGTCAAAGGGTCACTGCTGTGTGCTGATAGCTGCAAGGGTTACATTGCTTGCGTGTAATCAGATGTCAGATGATAACTCGAGTCTGCATTGAATGACTGGAGTTTAGAAGTAATTTCACTGACTGGAGCTGTGTAGTATTTGAAGGATAAATTGGCATTTTTTTGTTTCTTGTCATCTTTAATTTACTTTTTGAATACTGTTTTCCCTCATATACCATTCTTGCCTAGTTATGGAGCTACTCAAATTGATTTCTCTTATTTCTCAAATTTTAATTACAATAGAAAACTGAGTATTTTGTTGTAGTTAATTATTAAAAAACGCTTTTGATATTACTTGAGGTTTATTTATTTTCTCTTGTTAGGCTCAGTTTTGCTCTTCTGAGTGTTCATCCTCCTCTAAATAATCATTAGTTTTGCTTCACCAAAATGATTAACTTTATCTAACGTCTTGAATGTATGTTCACCTTTACTTTCAATTAGTTTAATTTTGGTCTTTTTTTTAGTTTGAATTGAGGGCTCGGGCTTGAAGTTAGGGGTGTTCTGCTCTGTTGTCTCAGGGTTGGAGTCTCACTCTCATTTCCATTTACCCTGGTAGGGTGAGATGTGTTTCTGTCAGATCTGTATTTAGTGAAGAGGTGAATGAATTTTCATAGGCAGTCCTACATCTTTTTCCTTTGAAGGGAAGGGTGTATGGGATTGTGGACTTCAGTTTCCCTGTCAGAACTGCTGCCTGCAAAGCTGATCCCAAAGCCAGCTAGCTGTGTATTGCCCTGCAGGCCAGGCCACACTTGTCATTTCATGCTCATGTTTCTGGTCTAGTTTCCAATATTAGGTGGATTTTTGGATTTTGGTAAAGCTTTTGGTAGTGTCTGTTACAGGATCCTTCTGGACATGATGTCCATCCCCCAGCTGGATAGCAATTGGCTCATGGGTTGGGCACAAAGAGTTGCAGTGGCTGGGGTGACATCAGATTAGTGACCGGCCTACCAGTGGGGTTCCACAGGGCTCCATCCTCTGCCCTCTGCTCTTTAACATTTCATGAACAGCTTGGACACAGGAGTGAAAGGTATTGTAAGAAAGTTTGCTGATAATACTAAATTGGGAGGAGCTGCCTCCCTAGAGGACAGGAATGCCCTGCAGAGAGACAAATCATATGGCTGGGCTGTCACCAGTCTTAGGAAATTAAACACGGGCAAGTGCTGGGTTCTGCACCTGAGATGGGACAACCCTGGATGTGTGAATAGCCTGGGGAATGAGAGGCTGGAGAGCAGCCATGGGAGTTCTGGTTGATGGTGAATTGGATCTGAGTCAGCAGTGCCCTGGCAGCCAGGAGGGACATCCCTGTCCTGGGCATCACCCGCCAGGCAAGGGAGGGGATTGTCCTGGGGCAGCCTCACCTCCAGTCCTGGGGGCAGTTTTGGGTACTGCAATGTAAGGATATAAATCTATTGGAGAGTGTCCAGAGGAGAGCAACAAAGACAGTGAAGGATCTGGAGGGGAAGCAGTATGAGGAGCACCTGAGGTCACTTGCTCTGTTTATCCTGGAGGAGACTGAGGAGAGACCTCACTGCAGTTACAGGGAGGGGCAGGTGCTGCTCTCTGCTGGCCAGTGAGAGGGCACATGAGAATAGTGTGAATCTGTGCCAGGAGAGGTCTAGGTGGCATGTTAGGACGAGGTTCTTTATCCAGAGGGTGATGGGGCTCTGGAACAGGTTCCCCAGGGAACTGGCCACAGCATCAGCCTGTCTGAGTTCAACAAGATATTTGAGGGCATCACACCCTCAGTGGTGTGGTGTGATTGTTGGGGTGTCCTGCACACAGCCACAAGCTTGACTTTGATCCCTCTGGGTCACTCCCAGCTGAGTACATTCTATGATTCCATAATGATGTGGAGCTTCTCCCTTCCTGTTTTACAGATAAAGTTTGGGCTGTCTCATATCCATATTATTTCCTGCTTTCATTTTTCTACACAACCTTTACTTACTCTTGGAAAGTCTTACTCTGAATTGTTAACAGAATAACATTTTTCTTTACGGTTATTATAGGTATATTTCTTTAAACATCTTGACCATGTAAGGTGAATCTTCATATTTGTTTTAACTTTGTTTAATCTTATTTGATTATCCCAAATATCATGAATCCTTTTAAAGACATTTTCTACTCTTGTTTTTTTTATCAGCAAAAAATGCTAGAAGATAAATCTCCAGAGATTCTTCTACTTAGTTACTATCCGTGTTGACTGATTACATATTATTTTCTTTATTGTTATTCATAGCAGTGCTTGACACCAGTTCCTGCAAACACTGAGGGAGCTAAGCCTGTCTTTTAAAAGGTGACCCAATATAACATATGTCTTCATATGTAGTGATCCACTGGAGTGGAATTTCATCCTCTAATATTCTGTGATTACACAGCACTTCCCAGAGCACTTTCTATCTGGAGAGTTCAGTGGGAATACAGCCATGCTCATTGCCCTCTTGCTAGAAAAGCTTTCAAGTGAAGATGGCTGTTCACAACAACTAACAGAAAGCAATATTGCTTTTGCCCTCAATATTGCTGAACCTTTGGCAGAGAATCAACACTTCTGAGAAGAGCTGCTAAACGTGCTTTATCTCCTGCCAGAAGAGGAAGGGAAAGGGTAGGAAGTTGTCCAGATTGATTGAAGCTCCGTAGAAATGACGTCCACATCAATAAGACTGGCAAGTCTCCTGCCAGCTGGCAGGTGGTCAGAGTCTATGCCAAGCCATCCAGATGACCACATGGATCCACCTTTACCAATGCCAAGGCAGTGTGAGTTTTGTGGAATTAATCCTGTGTTTATTCTGCAGTTCTTGAGGGGATAGCAGCCTTTGCTGAGTCAGACTGGAGGTTTCTGATTAACAGCCTTTGTGACCTCTGTCAGTCAGTCTCATATCAGCACCTGTGGACTTCTGCCTTCCTGTGCTCTGACTCCTCAGTCTACCATCAAACTAAAGCTGTCCTTTGTGGGGAAAAATAGCTCTGAATCCACTGACTTAAACAGTGTTTCTTTTCTCCAAACACTTTGGGGCTACAAATAAATGCCTTTTCAGTAGCTGAAATCTGCTGCTATTGTGCAACAAAGCTTAAGCCTCTATTGTGACTTTGTTTTTCCCCTCACTTTCTCTGCAGGCTGGAGGAAGCCAGGTGAGTTTGCAATGCCACTATCTAGTGATGGGCCACCATCCTGCCTTGTGGAGAACCAAAAGCTCTCACTTGCAAGCTTGTCACTTCGCCATTCACTTGTCATGTTTTCCTAAGCTTGTGGTAAAAGGAGAAGGTACCAAAACACAATTTAGCTCCTAGCCTTGAGATTAATTCTTCTGCCCATGAAGTGTTTTAGAGCAAGAAAACCCTTTTGAAATAGACTACTGACAGTTTGCTTTTCTTATTGAAGCTTATCCTTCCCTTCTGCAGAGACAGGGAAAGGTTTAAAAATATTTGTAGACTGCCACAAGAAGCAGTGTTAAAAATGCTTCTCAAAACTTGAAAAGAACCTTAAAATACTGTCATTCAATAGTATAAAGCAGATAGTGACTTTTAGTACAGACAACTTTCCCAGAAGTGGTGGTGTATCTGCTGTTCCTATTCTCTGTTTTGTTGATGTGAGAACTGTCAACTTGTCTTACATCTTTCCTTTTCCTTAATGTAAGTGAGAAAAGAGTCACAAAAAGTTCATATTCATGTGTACCCTACCTAGAGAGCAGTAATTCATCCCAGAAAGAGAAGTTCTTTTTTATAGAATGTTTACTCAGTAATTGACACTGTATTTTTAGAGACTGGAAAACCTAACAAATACTAAAATAAAAATACAGTATGCAGTTTTAAGTCTAATTTCAATGTTAGCCATAAATAACTTTCATTTTGGCAATATACTTAATTTCAGTGAATGTGAAAAAAGATGTGTAAGACCCATTCAAGGATTTTTTTTTTGTATTACATACATTAAAATAGTAATCTTTCTAAGTGAAGATTAGTTTCTCAAATAAAATTCATGTTATATGGATATAATAGCTTTCATCCAAAGCAAATTATCACTTGTCTGGAGAGGAGGACAAGAAAATGAGACAAAAGAGAACCTGAGATGCAGGCAAAAATAGCATTTAGACCATTTTAGCTGATTAAGAGAATATGAGAACCTGTTTCCTGAGCTGAAATCTGCCATCAGTGAAATCAAACCCCTACACATGAACTAGACATACATCCCCAAGACTGTCAGATCACATATAACAGGTGTTTCCAGATACCTCCTTCTCAGGGAGCAGGGGGAAAGCATTTATTCGAACTTTGCAGGGCAGAAGTCAGCGTAGATCATGGTTAAATTTAGAGGGCAACAGATAATGAAAACTTACTGATTCGGAAATCCTGAAGACTAGGAGGGAAACGAAGAACTTTTATTTTTTCCTGTGCGAGTTTCACTCCAGACAGGTTTTGTTCCCATGGTCTTGAAAAATGAATGTCTCTCATGTCTCCTTTCTCTGTTCTGTCTCGTAGTTTTGCTTATTTAACAAAAAATAATCTGAACTTGCCAGTCTTTTTGCCTTTTATTTTTTTGTTGCTTCAGCTTTGGATCCACTAAGTATTTTCTTCATCCCCAAAATATCAGTAGTTTGCACAAAGGGACAAGTTCTTCCTTTCTCAGTGCATTGATAAACGAAGCCTGTGAGAGAGGACATGATTCACTGTAAGAAAGGGCCTTTGGATTCTGACAGAAATTACCTTTCATCTTGAATTGCTTTTGGATTGTGCTGCTGCTGCTCCCAAGGAGTAATGTGGGAGCACCTAGAAAATGTTTGTGTAGTGTGGTCCTTCAGCCAGTTTGGGTCCCTTTGTTCTATAAAAGGCCTCAGCCTGGAAACAGCAGGAGTTGCTCTTGGGAGACACCCATCCAGATAAATGCCTGTTTGTGAAGAGCAAAATCCCCACAAATTACTCCTACACCAACTGTTCCTCATTGCTGCCAGAAATAAAGTTGTGTTTTGCAGCTCTTGGAAGTCATTTTTCGTGGAGTGATGCTAACTGCAATGAAGTTCATCCATAATTTAAAATGTTTCAGTATTACTTCAGTCACAAAGTCAGAATCAAAAAGCAGCAGCCTTTGGGTTAGGATTAGTGAGCATAAAAAGGAGAGAAATGAATCGGCAAGTAATATCAGGATAACAGTGAAGCTTCCCTTTTTTTATTGGAGTTGGAAATATAGCTTTAACTTTTCACACTAATTTGAATTATAGCTGGATTCTGTATTATGTAGATGCAGAATTTTAATTCTCCTAGCTCCAAAAGAGCAACGTGTAAAAGTTTGCTTATCTGTATTATAATATGATATCGTGGACAGGTTTTAAGAAATAAAGTATGATTGAGACAGATTCTGTGATGCAACATGTATCAGTTGATGAAAATATTTTTTGTGCATGGAAGCTTTGCATGACCCACAAAGACTAATTTGTCCTTTTTCCCCCCCTCATCTTGTGAGTGACACATGTTGAAAAAAATACTGCAGAGAGTTTCAGGGTTGGTTTTTCTCTAAGTTTTAATATTCTTTTTCCAGAAAAAAATTACCCTACTGTATGAAACATTAAAGCTAAAAAAATAAAATAAATAAATGAAGAGAAGAAATAGGTGATGTTTTAAACATACTTCAATTATTGAATTTCGTAGCCAATATACTGTCACAGGATGAAAGCTTTAGAATATAAAGGAATAACAGCAAAGTGGTGGAATATCCATTATGTTGATGTTCATATGCCTTCGTATAACAGACATATAATTTTCATTCTACTTCTCCATGCATCTCAATTCAGAGTTTCACATATTTTTTATATCAGGATAAATTGCCCAAAATAGTGATTTACAGCCTTTACTAGCTATGATTTATTTCCCATAAACTTCATTTCAGTGGAATGATGTGCTGTAATGTGATATTTAGCATTATCTGAAAGATCTGCTTTATTAGGGTTGGAGAAATAACATTTTCTGTACGTGAACTGCCATTTTTTTCTTTTTATTTTTTTCTTTTTTTTTTTGCAGTAGCTTAAGTGTTAAAGCCTGAAAGGATTTAGAAAGCTGCAGTGAATGTGTTAAGACTGTTAATGAAGCCTCTGAATCTAAGGACAAAATTAGCTCTCACACCCACACTGCGCAAAGTACAGCAACTGTCTGATAGAATTGCATCATGGCTTTTACCTGGGGACACGGGTACTGTGTTCACTTGGAGTGATGAAATTGGGAAGACAGATGTCCCCAACGGACACTTTAAGGAGTTTGTACCTACATAAATTGCTCAACAGAAATCCCTGAAATTTGAAGGTGAAACCTGTGTAAAAATGCTTAGTAAGTGTGAGCAGTGGGTAATACATCCCATCTTGCAATATCTGCTTTTAAGTGTGTGCAGGAACATACTTTTGATGCAGAATAACCTGAGAAGGAAGGAAAGAGAACAAAAGGAACTTTTGACAGCCAGGACTTAGAACTACTTTATTTTGTTGGAGGGAAAGACAGATCTGCATATGAGATTCAGATTTTTCAGAATCAATTTCCAGAGAATGAAAGAAGGGCAGCTTCTTGTTTCCTCCATTTTGGTGAGTAGGAAAGATGCCTGTGGCTGTAGTCATGGAGAAGGAGAATCTCCAGGATCTAGAATATCCTGCTCTTCTCACTTCTCAGCCCACACAAGTTCCTTCTTTCAGGTGTAACTCAGCCATCAGGCCCTGGAGTTCTGTGAAAAACAAGACCAGGAGAACTGCCATTCCCTTGAGAGCACATTGCTGGTCCTATGGTGCTGATTTCATCTATTTCTTCTTGATTTTATCTTAAGTGTTTGTGCAAGATCATGACTGACTAGCAGTTGGCATGATCCTGCAATGTAGGCTTGGAATGGGATAATGAGAAAATGAGGAATGCACTACTGGAGGAAGGGATAGGATCAGATTCCCACAGGGAGCACAGAAATCAAAAATTTCTGGGTAGAGGTCACTGATGGAAAATGTGTACAGGTATACCAGTGGATGTAGCTGGCAGTGTGAAAGCACAAAGTGAAATTGCTAATTACAAGAGCAAAAAATTACAGTTGCAATGTGTTTGTACCATGCATTCTTTTGCAGTAAGTGAAGTGGTCTCTCTTCATCCACTTAACCCAGAAATATGGGAAGTGATCTGCAGATCAGATGTTTGCCAGCAACACTGTGGGGCTTGTCCAGCAGAAGCTCACTGATTAACAGAAGTTACAACTCATTTTTTCACTTTTTTTTAACAGAAAAGACTCCCATTCCACTTCTTAGAATGGGAGTCTTAGGCAGTAATTGAGAAGAACCTTAGTATCAATTAAAAGAAGGATATTTGTAGGCACTTAATAAAATTTAATAAGTAAGCTTGGAATCTTCAGCCTTCAAGATTAAGTATAATTTCTTCATAATGGGCTACTGAGTGTGCTGATGACGAGAAGGGAGCACTTGATAAAGAAGGGTTTACATATTTCTTCAAGAAGTGTGTTGACTCCAGTAGCACAGAACTAAACATTTCTGTATCTCTGACTTCCACAGCACTGAAAAAACCACTGGCTGCTTCCTCCTTGAAAAGGAAAACTTGTTGCTTTTAATAAAACTAGTTGTATTTCACATCCATTATTTTGTTAATTCTTATGGAGAGAGTCTTATGTGTACCAAGATAATATCAGACCTTTGCTTTATTAAAGTAAGTTTATTAAAATTACATAGCCCATCATGGTAAGACTGGAGTTTTATATCTGATTCTTGTGGTTCTTCTTAGAATCCTGTATAAAATTAAAATGTGTTTGGAGCTACTGAATGCTGTCTGTTTGCAGCCATCAAAATTCAGGGTGATTTTGCATAATGTAGTAATACGAGGACATCGAAGTCTAGAAATTTATTTTTGAAGAATTTTAGAAATAAGTTCAGAGCATGAGAGAAGAGTAAAACTTTTATATTCTTGAAGAAGTTGATAAATTATGACTGTTACAGCTCCTTTTAGATGTAGTATTTTATAAACCTAACAATAAGGTGAAGTCAACTAAAAATCTTCAGAGGTCTGTTTTACACCTATGGGTTAAGGCATCTGCACACAAAATCCTGGACAAGTTACCAGGTATAGGAGATTAGTTGCCTGGGATATTGAAATCAATTTTAAGTAAGACTCTTTGACAAGGCAAATTGAGAAGAAGCGTTTATGATTAGAAAACTAGTAAGCTAAAATCCTGTAAAATAATTCATAATTACTGATAAAAAGCAAGAAGTTGAATAACTTGAAAATGCCTTTAGCTACACATAATTCATACAGGAAAGGTGCAGATATTCCTTATTTACTATTTACTCAGCAGTTGACATATATTTCGTCGTTTGATATTTACCTTTACAGTTTTTGTCATGAAGGCTGGATCTTGTTTATGTTGAAAATGGATTAGCTTGGTCTTAAATCCATTTCTGTAGAACTTACTCTGAAATCCTATCAATGGTCATACAGATTAATTTCCTAGATAAACCTACTTTTGCTTTCTCTGTAGAGCCTGAGGCTATACTCCTTACCACTTTTTTGTCATCAGATCAGTACTTGGCAAGGCAGTGTCTACTATAGCACTGCCTATCACTTGTGAAATGTGAGAAGCTATGAAGGAAATGTAAAATACCATGAAAAAGCAGATGTAGTACTAAAAATTGTATTAAAATTCTGAGGGATATGACCAAATACTTAGCATATAGCTGTCAATTAATTTGGTAAATCAAGCTTACTGTTTTTAGTTGATTCAAAAACCTACAAATCTCGGGGGAGGGAAACGTGGAGGAAATCAGCGTAGTAATTTGGATTTTTGCAAAAGGTTGGCTGTAGCTTTGCTAAGCCTGACTCGCAAAATTAATTCAAATTGGCTTGGATAAGAGCACTGTCATGTGGATTAAAAGCTGGCTGCAACACTACAAACAAAGGGTGTCTTGAGGGTACCACAGGGATCACTGCTAGAACCAGTCATTTTTAATGTCTTTATTAATGATCTGGGAGAAAATGTTTAGCAACATGATACTAAAATTAAAGTGTAATACTAAACTGTGAGGAGGTGGAGATACTTGAAAGTTCAGAAAAAAAGAAAAGCATGCAAGGTCCACAGAGATGTTAGAAACACTGCAGAAGTGCTCCAGTGAGCTTCAGCTTCAAGGAAATGGAGTCTAGTTAGATCTCACAAGGAGAATGTGGAAGATGGATAACATACTTATGAAACTTGGAAGGAGTTACGTAGGGGGGAAAACAAAAGGCTGGAAGGAGGAGTGATAATCAACTGCAAACCAAATGTGCATAAACTGTGTAAGAAGGTGTCAAGGAGGATGAAGACAGCTGGAGCAGCCCATGGGGATGTGGGTTGGGCTCTTAGCAGCTAAGTTGGAAAATTTTAAGTTTGTTAGAGCAGGCAACTGGTAAGTGCTGCAGTGGGGAATAGCCATAAAATGACAGGTTAGTTGTTTGTGTTTTCTTCCTAATGTCTTTCGATCTGACATGGTGTTCTAAAGGGTGCATTGCTTAAATATTGCAGCTTTAAATATGAGCATTTGAGTTAATACTGAATAGTGATGGAGCTAAATTATTACTCCTAAAGTAGCCACGGTAAGTATTTGGCAGAATCTTCAAGTAATAAGTCCAATCACAAATAAATAATGGAAAATACAATAGTATTGAATACCCCTGGGAGTGAGACCAATTTTGTGCACATAGAGCAGCAACTAAACAATCTTCATATCTCAAGAATTTGATATTTCTATAAGTGAAATATAAACACTTCTTATATCAGAATAAATGCTGACTTAGGGTTACCTGACATACTTAGTACTAAATTCTTGAAGAAATAGATTGACTTTCTTAGTTCTTTATTCAGATCACCTCAACTACTAATGAACTGCTTTTGGAAGTCTTCATTTGCAGTTTACAAATTCACAGGTCTTTAAAATTGTATTGTAAAAACATCTCCCCCCTCTTCAACTGTGTTAGTGTGAACAGGCAGCTTTTGTTCTGTTTTACTACATATTTCTAAAATTTGTATTTAGAATTGGGAAAAAATAACCTAGTGTTTTGGAGGCTTAACTATCAACCATGTAAAGATGTATCATATACATTATTATATCTGTATTGATCATTTGACTGATAATGACTTTGTTTGAGGCCTTGATTTTTATTTAAATGCAATTCTACTTTGTTTTCAGCTGGAATAGTTTGCACACATCGACAATGTGCTTTGTTTGATGGAAGTAGGTACTTCTTGTTGGTTGTTTTCTTAGTTGTGTTTAAGGAGTGTTTTCCAGGCTGGTGGTTTTCTCTCACAGAACTCCACAAAAGTTTGAACATTGTGGGTTCTCTGTATTTGTAACCTTTTTAGATCAGAGAGTCAACCCATCTATGTTACCAGTCTATCACATAAATGTTTTAAAAATACTTGTGTTCTTATTTCTATTTGAAAGAATCTTTCTAACAAGTTGTTGAGTTGCAAGTTGTAGAGCAACAAGGATCTGTATAATTCTTTAGCAGTGTTCAGTGTGGTTTTCTAGCTTCCAAAAGCTGATGACACTGAAGATTTGTTTTTTGGTTTTTTTTTTTTTTTTTTTTCCATTTTGTGGAAATATGTGAGACACAGAGAGCAGATCTTTTCCAGCTGTTTCTTCTTACATATCTGTTTCCACTTGGCCCACACTTCTTGTTCTGGACATCACCGAATGGCCCTCATTGCTTGGATAAGCATTTGCATTTATTTTGAAGCAGTTCATTCAGGAAGAATGTTTGAAGCAGCAGTGATAGACTGGGAAACCTTTACTGTCTTGTTTGTGGAACTAGAGGTGAATTACACTGGAAAATAGATCTGTCTGAACAGTAACCATTTTTTGGTTTTATTTTAAAGCAGTTCATGTAGCATGGTTATGCATGAGATATGGCCTCAGAGAGAGCATCTCTTGTAGCTCTGTTGCTTTATTGAGAAGGAGCTGGAAGTGTGTCTGTCACCTTTGGTGGGATCTATATCTGTAGCATCCATTGTGGCTTTTTGGGCTAGAGGGGTGTAATTCTAAGGACTTTGTTGCACAAGCATTACTGTGAAATAGCTAATAGAACCTAGAGAAGAAAATGCTGGGAAGAAACATGACTGCCAACTCATTTATCAGCTCTTTGTAAAACAACACAAGTGTCCATCTTGTACAAAACCCTGAGAACGAGGTCGGCACCGCTCGGAGTGGTGCTGGTTGTGGTTCCAGTGATCTGTTTAGTATTCTGCTGAACCCTGGGGCTGTCTGAGTGCTCTCTATCAATAACAAAGGTTCAGTTGTTTTATTTGCTTAGCAGTTTGCGCCAGCTTTAGTCAGCATATTGAAATCTACATTTTGAGTGCTTTCTTGAAACATTTGTGAAATAGATTTTTGCCTTCTGTTGATGATTAAGGTAACATGGTACAGTTCCAGACTGCAAGAAAATGCAATGGGTTTTATTTGTGATTAAATAGATGCAAATCTGCATATATACTTTTTTCCCCATATTTTTTTTAACTTCAAACTGTGAGGCTACTTGGTCTATGGGCATATTTATTCCACTGTAGTACTGGTATAAGCAAATAAAAAGCTGGGCATGAAATTAGATTTTGATCAGAAAATTGAGTTCTGGTTATGTATTTTTTATGTGCACAGTAGTATTATAGATTTACAATATTTGAGGGGACAAATATAATGTGCATCCTAATTTCCAAAGACTGAAGTATATCTTTGTCACACCTGTAAACATAAACAAATTTAGTTCACGAAGTGAAGTTTGTAAACAAGTCCAACTTGCAAGGTCACTTTGCAAGTCTTTTAGAAGTTTTTAATCTTTTAAAGGTTTTAAAATATTAGCTATCTAATCCTTTCAAAAGCTCAGTGAGTAAAGCAGTGGGTACAGTCACACCACTGAGCCTCCAGGCAGCCTGAGTGAGGTTCCACCACGGCACCCAGGACTTGCCTGTCTCTGGATTGAGGCCCTGACTCTGACTTGGTTGAAGTTGACTTTGGCATGGGATGGTTTTGAGGAGATTGCCCAGTTTTGAATCTTGGCTGACTCTGGATTCAAGCCTGTGCCCTGATTCTGGGTTGATCTAGGCCCACTTTGGTTTTGAGGAGAACCACCTCTCCTCACAGATAGCAAAGGCTGTGGAGCATCCTTCAGGGAGCACCACAAGCTCTTCCTGCCCTGGGACCTCATCCTGGCTTAATGTTACACAGAGCAGATCAGAGAGAGCCAGTGAAATCGTGTGCCATTGTTCCTGTTCCAGTGAAGGGGCTTTTTATGCAGATGTTTAAGCAAGGAAGCAATCATTAGAACATTCTGCTTGTTAGCAGCAGTGATTGCTCTTTCTTGAGGAGTGTGTATGGCTTATATTTATTGACACACTCTGGAAGTATGACCTGCTATTAATGAAAAGGCACTCAGCAGAATCAATTAATGCAGATGTTTGTTTGATTTATTATTGTTGCTCTTTGTTGTTCCATCAGTTATTCACTGAACGTGGTTGATTAGCCTGGTCTCCTTTGTTTCCATTTACAGTGGTGAAATCTTCTGAAGAGTTTGCTTAAACCTTTCACTTTGACACATAAAGCTAATAAAACTAAGAACATGCACTTGTGCAAGATCTCTTCAGAAGACTCTCTGCAGTGCTGTAGTACAGAGTTGAACAAGGCAGGTTAAACCATCTGATTTTGCATTTAATTCACAAAGGAGTGTGCCAGACGTTGGTGCTTGTCTGGAGAACTAGTGATAAAAACAGGATGATTTTGCAACTGATGTGCCAGATAAAATAAAACATAGGAAGACCAAGACTGGCATCTCTAGAAGGGAATACAGATTACCTAGTTTATCATTGGGAAAGACACCATCTGTTTTCTCTTTTCCCTGTGAAGAGGTGGGAACATTGTACTTGAGGATTGGATTTTTATAGTTTTATGTATATGAAAAGCTTTTTTTCCCCTTTTTTTTTAAATGAGGTAACATCAAGCCTCGAAAAGGGAAGAGAAAAAAAAACTACAATTGCTTTAGCTGAAATTGGTAATAGAGCACTGCTTTGATCATTTCTGAAATGTGAAGACTCGTACTGTGGGAACACAGGTGCCAGAATGGTTTTGGGTTTAGAGAATCTCAATGACTTATCCACTGTGTGCAAGGTATGTTGTTGCTTTTAACAAGTTTTCATAGGTTTTGTTGTTTGACAGCATTTGCTAGTCATTTCCTATGGTTGAAAGAGCTGTGTAGCATAAAAGCACTTCATATTGTATCCTTTAATTGACTATAATCAACAATTTACCACACATTGTTTGAAAGGTACTATGCAATCTCAGCCAAGAATATTGCTTATAGTATGAAGCTCCTGCACAAATTGCTTTTTCAAACAAAAAATGTAATCGGTTTTAAATATCTACAGCAAATTTTGTGAAATTATGTGATGTTGTGCTCACTGTATTATAACAGCACCTTATTTAAATGAGAGGGATATTTGAATGTTTGATAACACGTCATGGGGAATTTTATTACAGAGTGGTTGAGAACTTAGAGGGTAAGTGGTATTTCAAAATAACAATTAAGATACTGTCAAAAAACAATGACTACGTTTGAAAAACAATCAAAGTTATCCACATGGATGACTTGTGGACAGCCCTGTTATCCATAAGCTGCTCAGACTATGGTTTATGTGGAAAGAACTGGAAATTTTCTTTTCTAGCGTCCATCCTGTGTTTGGTACCTCGTGGATGCTGCTGGGTGGGGACCAAGGGGCACCAGGTCTGTCCCACCAGGGTCCCTCCAGGTTCTGGAGGAGAGAGCTGTGCTGTGCCAAAGGTGGCTGCTCCCAGGGATGAGCAAACAGCAGGAGAAAAAAATGTCTTAAATACTCCTAGGCTTAAAATAATGAAATGCATCAGGATTTAAGTTGGTGGAGAACCAGGGCAAGCCCAGCATTTTGTGCTTCATTCACTTAACAGGGGTGCTGTATTCTTTTTATGAGGGTAGGTGGTTATAAAACAAAAGGTAATATCTTCAAACTTAAGGGAGGTGGGTTTATATTAGGTATTAAGAAGAAATTATTCACTGTGGGGGTGGTGAGGCACTGGAATATGTTTCCCAGAGAAGCTGTGGATGCCCCATCCCTGAAGGATGGCAACCTGGTCTAGTTGAAGGTGTCCCTGCCCATGCCAAGGGGATTTGGAACTGAGTGATCTTTAAGGTCCCTTCCAGCTCAAACCATTCTATGATTCTATGATTTGTCCTGTTTGGATGATGGCTGCTCTCTCTATCCCTTGGTTGTCAGTAGCAGCATAATTTTATAAGCAGTGCACTGTAAATAAGAAGAGGAAATAATTTCTTTTCCTTCAGGTCTTTGTTTCATTGATTCCATTGGCCCTATCATGCCACAGCAAGCAGTTCCGTAAATGTATGTCTGTTCCTCTCGTGTGTGTCTTGGAATAAAATAAATAATACTCTAAACTCTAGATGGGAAATTATTCATTGCTCCTTGCCACCTCCAGCAGCCTTTGGTAGAGGTATCATGTTGCCTCCTCCGTCCACTGTATCATCCTTGCTGCTGCATGCAATAACAACAGATTCACCAGTGACTCTTTCCTTCTGTCACGTTCAGCAGCGGAACAATTAATGCTGACTTTAAAATCGTTATCCTTTTGCATTTTCATTAGCACCTGCTTTGGCAAACAGGCTCAGTTCACAGCTCAGAGTGGCTGTATCAGCCTGTCTGTAGCCCTCTGCAGGTACCACTGTAAAGCAAACCCTGTGATTGTCGCTGTGTCTGGCATCCGGACTGGAGAATTTGGGATTGGTGCATCCAAGACTGTGCAGCAGAGTTATGAAGGAGCCTAAACTAGGAAGGATAATTAAGCAGGGCTTTTCTGCAGCTGTGTAATTGTTTTATACAGCAGGTCATGACTGTGCTGCAGTAATAAATTGTAGTGTTGTCCATTTAAAACCTTATCTTTGCTTTTGCATGTGAGGAAATAACAAATAAGATGTATTCAAATTTGCAGGTAATCCAGCTCATTTAATTCTAGTTTGCATACATCATATTTTAGTTGAATTTATCACCGCTACCAAAATCACCTCTTAGAAGGCAAAGTCTGACTAATTCTGACTAATCTTGGCAATGCAAGCAATGCTTTTATTTGCATTTGGTTTTGTTGCCACATCTAAGTTCTCAATTTTTTAAAAACGTATTTATTCAAGATTTTTATTTATTTATTTATTTCTACAGCTTACAGAATCAATCACCAATTCACAATAAACCCTGTTTTCTTAGAACTGTTGTTTTTAGGATGTTTGGAGGGAGTTCACTAACAGAATGTTAAAAGCGAAAGTGCATAAGGTTCTATGCCACCCATGACAGCATAATTTTAGCTGTAAAAAATTCACTACAATTTGAATTATTTTAATAGATATTTTAGGATAGTCTTACAGATCACTTCTGTGATATTTTTCTTTTCTAAAAGTGAAATTATTCCTTTTATTTTAATAGAATTTTAATGATTTAACAAATGCTTTTTTCAGATCTTATTACTGAACGTTTGATTCAAGGCTTTTGCTTTAGTCTCAAAGTTAATGAAGTTCTGAAAGAACTGAATTTAAATGTGAAATGAAATTTCTTAATACATGACTGTTCAGATTTTATTGAAGAACCAAACACTGGAAAAGTAAAATATGCTGAATTATCATGTGTAATTTAAAGCCAAACCTAACTCTAAATGTTGTCTTGTGGCATTTAATCATCAGAGCTAATGTCTTTACATTTCCCTTGGCAAACTGTATTAGAAGAACCAACAGGGACTTCACTCCAAGCATGCAGGAGGTGTTTCTGCTGAGAGGGACAAAAGTAGGACTTTGTTTGAGTTTTGTGTGTTGGGTTTCATTGGGGTTTTTTATTGTCATTGGTTGGTTTCAAGTACATGTCATCACTCTTTTCTGTCCCATTAATAATTTCAAGTACAATAATAATAATTTCAAGTATTTGGTAACAAATAGTGATCATTTCTACAGTTCCATAGCATGGGTAGGCTTATCGCTATGTAGATGTAAATGTGCCACTGTCTTATCTTTCTCCCTGTACCTGTGCTAAGTCTTATCTCTCTCTTAAAAATTAAATTAGGCAATAACCCAAGTTATTTGGACTTAGACTGCTACTGTTTTGGACTTAAAAGGAGCTCTGTCCTTTCTTCTTGTCTCCTCAGTATCTGATGTTAGTGTTTTAAGCTTGCATGTTTTCACTAGTCAAGTGAAAAGCAAATTTAATATGAAAACATGAGATGTTGTGTCCATTCTTGAAGTACTTAATGGATTTAGTAACTCTGCTTCAAACTGATTGCCCATTTTCCAGTGACTTCTGTATCAGCTTTCTTTCCCTCTTGAAGGGCAAACACAAACTTTCCTTTCTCTCTTGGCAAAGACTGAAATGTATGTGCTTAGATTCAAACTGTTTTATTTGTTGTTTTGTTGGTGTTGTTTTTAACAGGTTTAATGAAAGAAAAATCTGTTTGAGGTCTCCTGCCTTGCTTTGGTCTCCAGGTTTTCCCAAAAGTTGGCAGACAAACCCCTTGCCAAAGATATGCTCACTTATGAAATTGGTTGTTAATTTGCTTGCTTTGTCACAGTTATTTTAGAAAAAGCCTCATGTTTTAAGAACTGTCTTTTCTGTAGGTGAGGGTCAAATCAAATTGCTACTCTGCAGGTAAAATCAGTTCATCTAAAGCTTACTTTGTTCAGCTGTAATGCCAGCTGAAAGAGAACAACATTATTTTTGTCCTCCTGTTACTAAACTTTCTGTTCCTCTATCTACTCACTTCACTATTTCAGATGCTGAGTATAGGAGACTATCTTCCTTCACACTAAGAAATAAACAATTAAATTTTTTTTGCAGTTTATACAGTGGCTCTGTCACTGAGTAATTGAATCTGAATTATTCATATGCCAACTAGTGACATGAAGTGTGTTACAAGTTTTCCAAGTATATATAAAATATTTTTCCCAAGCTGTATTGTATTAATTTGTGGTGAAGGTAACAAATTCAATTTGCCTCACCGAGAAGGCAAACCAGGAAGTTAATTCCGTTTTCAGTTAGCATGTGAAATCAGCGGAATAATAAAACATAGGAAGGAGAAGCAAATCTAAAAACTTGATTCAGAACTAGAGAAAATGCCTGAGGGAGCACGACTTCGGGGTCACACAGCTAGAGAAAATATATATCCAATAAAATGTGTGGCAAATAATGGGGGAAAATAAGAAGGGGATCTTGAACAAGGCACTT
Organism: Sterrhoptilus dennistouni; assembly: GCA_013397095.1. NCBI lineage: Eukaryota > Metazoa > Chordata > Aves > Passeriformes > Zosteropidae > Sterrhoptilus > Sterrhoptilus dennistouni. The sequence continues at coordinate 147,720 of VWZU01019453.1, forward strand.
GATGGGTGTGGTGTTGGGGCAGTGACAGCAGCCCAGCCCGTCTGTGTGGCTGCTGGGCCACATGTGTGGTGGCCCAGGGATGCTGAAGCAACACTTGACAGTCCTGGGTTGTGATTAACAATCAAGGACTGAAGCCTGAGAAGGAAATTGTCTTGTCCAGAGGAAATGCTGGTTTGTAGACAACTGGTGTAGATAAACGTTCTTTCAAAAATCAGGTATAAACTCCGTCATTGTTGCTCAGAAATCCTCTTTTTCTCCTTAATTAGACCTTATAGGGGTTGTTAAAGATTCATCTCTTTCATAGAGGGGGGAAAAAAAACCCACAGCTTTGTTGATCCTAGGATTTTTGTTGTCTTGCTTAGTTTATTGGACAAAGTGAAGGAAACGGATAGTTAACAATGTGCAAGAGTGGAATGGACTTTCTGAACTAACAGATTTGATACTGTAACACACACTGAGCGTTGGGAAAAGGGAATCTCAGCCAAAACCAGTGAAAGTCTGACAAAGAATCAATGTATGAGCAAAGTACTTTGAGGACTAAATGGATCTGGATAGAGGGATCCATTCTTTCGACTAAAGAACAAGACAGATTGCTCCAGCTCCTGCTGTGGGGGTTCTGCAGACAAGTATTTTGGAAGGCCAGTAAGGCCAGCTCTAACAACAAATGAAAATTTATATCCAAATTGTTTCTTCTTCAGATTTCTCTCTTGAAAAATGCTGGGGTGAAAAAAAAAAAAAGTTAATGTAAGCTGTGCTAGGATCTCTCTCACAATGATTAAAGAGAAATTCCCAGAGTAAAGAACCTCTGGTCAAAATTTATAGCTTTAAGTGAGGTTTTACACTTACATCTAAGGAAATGTTTGCTTTTGATAAGTGGAGAGCCGGCTGTTAGGAGAGATAGTTATTTAATAAGCAGAAAGTTGGAAATTTGGAAAGTTGGAAAGTTGGAAATGGAGAAAATAACTGCTTTTATTATCAGTGAAATCTAAAGTGTAAATTGTTGCAAGAATTTCCTTATTTTTCTTCCTGTTTTTCATGTGTGAACCTGAAACTTTACAAGTGTTGCCATTTTCCTGCCCTTCTAGGCAGGTAGATGTTTAACAGAAGTAAGAAATTAAGCAAACCAAACTCGTTCAATACTGGATTGAACGCTTTTGTGCCTGTCTCCTCTGTAGCAGCTGAAGTAAAACAAATGAAGTGTTTCTGGCCACACTCAGTTTGTCAGGCATAACAAACTTGTATTTCAAGTAAAATAAAGCTGGCACCAGAACACTGTAAGCCAGGATGGTGCTTGTCTTGAGCTCCATGACATTAATTCTAGTCCAGAAGCATTGTCAGTTCACAGGTCCTTAAAATAACCTCTTTGCTTGTGCCTTTGACTGGATAAAACTGCATCTGCTTATTAGTTTCAGCGCAGCAAAAGGAACAAAATCTCAGCCAGAATTTGTTTTGGTTGTTATCTGTCAAACACTTCAATGTATTCTGCCTTCCCTCCACCATGAGCACTGCTGGGGGAGCTGAGGCATCTTGATTTCAAAACTCCTGAGAGGGCATCAGAGGTCAGGTAGACCATCACGTCAAATTCAAGGGAATTGGAATTTAAGAGGTAATAATTTTTGTAAGTACACAGACCATTTATTTGTTTTGTCAGTGGCTGTATGAGGTGTACCAGGTATTTAAGCCGTCCTAGAAATTGGATGTGATTGACTTGACCTTATTCTACCCCGATGGTATAAGTAGAACTTCAGTTGTGCACTTGACAGGCAGTGACTGATGGGACAGGCAGGCTTGTCTAAGTACAAGCAATCTGCCCATAATACTCAAGGCAAAGTAACTGGCATTTCCCTCTGTCTGCTCAGCCTTGTGACTGCTGGGCCCAAAGATCCATCAGCACGAGCAGCAATTAGGTGAATGCCTGGAATCCTTGCTGCCCAAAGTGCTTTTAATCAGCATGGAAATGATGTAAATAAATGCAAATGTGAACAACTCAAGAAAAGAAGCCTCACTTTACGTTTTTTCCCATTAATTTATTGTTATGACTGTGTTTATGCCATTATGTGTCCATATCATACTATTCCTTTATTCTTTTTGATTTTGAATGCTTTAAATTTGGCAAGACAACTTTGTGCACAAATTGCAAAAGCAGTATGACCTGAACTAATAAATTTTCTATGAGCTGGGCTCGCTTTCTTATTTAGCTGTAAGAAATCTACCCATAATACGCTTTTTTTGTGTGTGTATGTTGTGCTAAATGTAAGCCTTTGATCAGACAGTACATGAATAAGGAATGTTGTTTTTCTGAATTAAGTGGAAATGAGGCCTAAGGCAGCCTGCTGTTAGGACCAGAAGTATTAAATAAAATATAAACTAGTTAAACTTTGCAACCTTCCAAGGACAGGCATAATTTCATATATTGAAAGAAATATTATGTAATGAATTAAGAGATTTGTCTTAGAAATATTTAATTCTTAGTACAAAACTTTTAAACTAATAAGTAGAAACTGGTGCAGGTGTTCTATCTCACTGGGAATAAGTGTCTGTAAGTTTGTGTCCTATTTTTATTCTGTGCACCATTTAGATAAATTATTATTATGCCCGTGTTATTTTAAAAGATCAGTAAATGTGTGTAATATTTTCTGGTGCTGCATTATCAGTGGCAGTTCACAGAAGCTATTTCTCATTTTGTATTGGAGCTTTTAAAGTTTCAGCCTTCCATGAAAACATAGCCCATAATATTGTAACACATAGTAAGTTTAGTGTTTTTCTAATGACAGAGATGTTAAAAGGTTTTAATTTGCTTAGAAGCTTTGCTTGCTTAATCTAATAATCTCACCTTAATAAAATACAAACCCATTTGAGACAGGGGTTCATCACATAAAAGAAAATAAGATGGTTTAGGTATTGATTAATTTTCCTGTGTAGTTGTCAATAATGCCACAAAATGAGTATAAATTAGCTTACCATCTTTAGGTGTAACTGCCATTTATTATATTCTCTAAAACTGCTATCACAGCTATTTTATTTTATTTTATTTCAACATTATTACAGTCATTATACTGTGGGAGCTTTCCTGTGTGCAGAGAAAAACCACATGTGGTTGCAAAGATGGTGACAGTGACAGGGTCTGGCTCAGGACCTCTGCTGCTTCTCTCTGGAGTTTGATACTGTGGTGACAGAACAGCATGGGGCAGGTGATGAGGAGACTGAAACCTCCACAGTTTTTCATTAAAACCTAAAATACTGCCTTTACTCATTATTTTGAGTCTTGTTCAAACCATTACAAACTGTTTTAAATCAGTTCAAACTGGTTTGAATGATTTGATCTGGTCAAAACCTGTTCAGACTGATTGGGTCTGGGTGAAACTGGATTGAACCATTCAGAACTGGTTGGATGTGGTCCGAACTGGTTGGATCTGGTCAAAACCTGCAGAACTGGTTGGATCAGATCAAAACCATTCTGAACCCGTTAGAACTGTTTTGAACCGGTTGAAACCTGTCTAAAGCAGCCAGAAATGGTCAGGTCTGGTTCAAAATGGTTTCAACTGCTCAGAACAAGTTTGTTCTGGACTGAACTGATTCAATCCTGTTTAAACCAGTCTGAACCATTTTAAACTTGTTGACACTGGTCAGAATCAGTGGGATCTGGTTGAAACTGTTCAGTTTTTCATTACTAATTCCATCAGGGAAGAGAGATGTAGCTCTTGGTCACTGTTACTGATGTGTGTCTCTTAAGGAAGGTGTTCTGGAGAGCAGCCGTCAGTTTTTTCTTCTATTTCATTAATTTGTAGGGTCAAAAGGATAAATATGACAATTAGGCTTCTGGGCAAGTTTATCTCATCTCAAGCCACAACTTTGCAGCTGAACTATAATCTTTAAGGGTGGGGTGTGTGTCAAACACCCTGTGTTAGTGTGGCCTAAAGAAACACACTGTATATGCACAACCAGCATTTGTTCTTAATCTCATTAAAGTCTTAAGTCTACTCAGAGAACTATGTCTTGGTATAATGATATTAATTCTTATAGCCCAAATTTTGCAACTATTGCAAGTCACTCCCAATAATGGGACAATCAGAACTGATGGAAACAAATGTTCTAGTCCTTTCTCTGGTGTTAACCTTACCTTTTGTAAAAAGTCTCAGCACTAAGACTGACGGTGATAATTCAGTAGGAAAGCACTATTGGAGTTATGGGGAGTGGTAAGCACCTCGCCTTCTACACCAGAAATCACTGATACTGATCATTCTTTCTTCTCTTAGTTCAGAAGAGTGGGATGTTGGCCTAGAGTGTTTCTTCCTCCATAGTTGGAGGCTACTTCAGATCATTTTTATTGTTTGGCAAACACAGTTTACTAACTTGATCTTTATTAACTTGTAAAACCATTCTTTTTTTTTCTTCTGCTCACAGACCTGTGCTCCCTTAGTGGCTATAGTTGACGATTTCTGATTTGTGTTTGTAGTCTTACTAGCTTTGCCATCATCCCATGCTCTCTCTCTCTCTCTCATGTCTTTGCTGTCCATCTGGTGTTTGCACTTTGGGAAACCTGTGCTTAAAGCTCCTCATTTTCTTCAAGGTGTAGTTTTCTGACTACCTGAGTAAGGTGTCATTGTCACAGACTAATCACATGTACATCTTTTGTTCTAACACCATGAGAGGAACCAATCTATTTATACCTCAACGTATGTTTAAAAAAAAGTTTGAAGCTCTGACATGACTTTGAGATGCATTGATTTATAGCAAAACTATGAACAGTAAGAAATACAATGTGGAAATAATTTCTCTTTTTTAGTGACAAAGGGATAATTTTGTGTGTTTGTGTTTTGTTCTTTTTCTAGATCCATGTATTCCTTTATGCTATGAGGTAAAGTTGTACTATACAGTACAGAATCTGGAGATTCTTTCACACTGAATCTACAGAACAGCACAGAAGTTCTTGTGTATTATTAGAAATAAGGTCAACACTGGTCTTGGAGGCCTAAAAGTTTTACTTTTGGACTGTTTTCCTGTCCAATATTAATAGGCAGATGTCACAGCCAGGAAATACGCCAAGAGGCTCAGGGATTGAACAGGGGGACAGCTTAATATAGTAATCTTGCGCACTGTGAGACAGCTTTAGAGTTGGAGGCATTGTAGCTTCAGGCCTTTTATCTTCAGACAAAATTATGAGTGTAGAACCTGAACTAAGTAGCCTTGCTGGCAGCAGGACCTGCTGGCTTCTCTGGGCATTGGAAGATGGCATCACCCTGTGGCCTGGCCATTCCTGCAGAACTTGGGTGGGAATTGAACTTGAATTGGCAGGAAGGCACACCCTCAGTGCCTGCAATCCACAGAAACCTCAGCAACTGTGTGTGTAAGACATTGCACTGGAGCAGTTCATCCGTCTGCTCTTTGAGTTAAAAGGAGAAAAGGAAACAAAAAAACAAAGGTCTTGTTTGGTTCTGCTCAGCACTTTTCTTCCCTCCTGTACAGGTTCAGGCAAATGTGGCTGCAAGAGTGCAGTTGAACTATGTCTTCAACCAGCTCTACATAAGCTTTTTTAGTGACCAAGGAGCCTTTAAATGTGCTTGGGATTTTTGTTTTTACTGAGGAATATATTTGGTGTGGGTAACTTGATTTGTAGCCTGCAGATTGAGGTGCAGGTTGAGCTCTGGGTGTGGGAGCCCAAAACAAAAGACCTTGAGAAGAGAGGACATGAAGATGGATGTCACCAGCCCAGGTAGATGGAGATAGAGCCGGAGGGGGAGCTTGGGAAAGAGGAGTGTGAGACCTTGGCATGCTTGGACTGTGAGGGGATAAAAACCCAGAGGTTCCTTTGGGATCTCTCCTCAGAGGAATCAGCTCAGGCTGTTTCTGCCTTACTGCAGCTTTATGGAATGAGACACCTGAGACTCTGCTTTGGGAAACCTGGGATCGAGCTGGTGAAGAAACCTAGCCTGTGTGAGTGGGGGAGTCCAGTGGGAACCTGTCTGGTCACTGGGGCCACCACTGTGGAGGGGCTTTGGTCCCAGTAGTGAAAATCTGACATCGGGAGTGTGGCTGTCAGAGACTCTTGTGAATGGTCACGTTGGGAGGTTTCCTTTACAGTTTTGTTGTTTGTTTCTTTGTTGGGTGTGGGTTTTTTTTTATTATTATTTTTTTTTTTCCAAAAGCAAAAGGATTTTTAGCATTTTTCAATGTCTATGCTATCTGAATTTTTTCCTAAAATCTGCTCCTACATCAAAATTTGACCAGTGTGTGTGAAGTGTCTCACCCTGAGAAGCCTGTCTTGTGGCTGTCCCTGTGGGACAGAACCACTTCTCCCCACTTGCTGCTTTGAACCACAGTAACACCAGTCATTATGGGTCACAGCGTGAAGACCTAACATCATAGCTGTCTTTGCGTGTAGAGTGATTATAACTAAGTCACAACTAATGTTGGGAGTGTACTTGAATATTTTTCGGAGAAAATGACCAAAAAAAAGGTCTGAAGGGTGCGTAAGGAACCTTTTGTTTTTATGCTTTGATAAATTCTTCCCCCCTTTCTTTTTTTCAGAAATTTTGATTAGCTGGTGTGAAAAGGCACTCACAATTTTTTTTTTTTTGTCCTCACTCGGTATCTTTCAGGCAAAGGATTTAATGGGCATCACACATTCGTGGCAGAACCCATGACTGAAACTCAAATTTCCTGGCACATTTAGCATCTAATTAGTGGCCTTGGTTTCAAGTGGATGCATGTGGGCAGGTCAAAACACATGTATTAAACTCTGTAGAGCAAAACAGAGCTGAGCTGAGTATTTGCGTTTGTATTTGCAGGAGGAGCAGGTTCCAAATTTGCTTTTATTTTCTCAAATATTGTGTAACAGCCACTGAGAACAGGAGAAGCGTTTCAATATGATTAACCTGTCATTGTGTTAATTATATACGGCGCAAGGTTGGGATGGCAGCAACAACTCATCAGTTTTGTTTCAAACACAAGTTTTCCCAGCAAGTGAGGATTTAGAAAGTTTTAATTCCATCACACACACTGAGGTTAAGCTCAGTTGGAAGAACTTTATCCCTGAAATTTTTAGTCAAAGCTTAATCACTCGATTAACTTCCTGAAACTAGAGGATTGACCTCAAATCCTCATCCTTAATAAGAACTTTGCAGTAGATAAGAGTCAGTAGAAAACACTTCTCTATCTCCAGAAAGGCTTTTCTTTACATTTTTTAATGAAACTGGAAGGATGCAGTTACCCTTCCATTATCAAATCAGCCTCCACTGGAATTCAAACTTCGTGACTGGTACCACTGAAATTGCAGTCCACTTGTTATTTGACTTTTCAGACTTCTTACCTCTTCTCAGTGTGAAAATATAATTACTTGTTTACCAGTTAATGCTGCCTACCTCAGTTCATGCAGCATCCACACTGCTCTTGGTCACCAGTCTCTTGTTCAGACTGAAACATTGCTGTCAAGGTTTTTGTGGTGCCCTACAAAATTCATTATGACTAAGCATTGGGATGCTTTTTGTGGGGAAAAAAATATCAAAACTATCAGCCACCTTCAAATTAAGTGTCAGAATAGATATTTGCATGTATTTTGCATTGTTACTTCCTCAGCTGCTCTGATTCTCCAGGGTCAGATGAGGCTTTATTCAACTGGAGCTTTCACAGATTTGATGGCATGCCCTGGGCGTGCTCCTTCAGATTGAGATTTGCGGAGTGGCACCTTGGCAGTTTGGTAAATTATTACTTTGTTTACAAAAAAAGCAGAAGGATAGCTTGACTTGAGTTGCCGGTCAGATAGTTTTGTAGTATTGTCTAGATTTTCCCTCTCCATTTTCCTTGTTGGTTTTGGTTTTTTTCTTTGGTATTTGTTCAGAATATTCTTGCTATTTTACATGACGTTAAAATTTATTCTTAAAAATACTTAGTTTACAATTGGTTTTAAGTGCACTTACATTCTCTTCTTTCCCCTCTCTGTAATGCTTCTACTGAATCTCTCAAGTTTGATGATCTATTACTTTTAAAATGCAGAAAAGGAGAGCAGGATATCTCTCCTTTGTTTATTTATCCTTCTTTGGAGTTACACTGGCAGCTTCTTCGTGCCTCCCTTTGCAATGCTGTGTAACATTTGTAAAGATCAAAAATCCCTGTTAGGTGCTTGGATTCCACTTAATTACAGTGAGATTTGTATTCCTAAATCACGTATCACAGATTGCCATATTCCCAGTCAGCAGTGAGCCTACCTGAAGAAGCATCTACTGGGCAAGAAATTGGACTTTTTCCAGCCAATTACCAAATGCTAATTAGAAGATGAAGTAGGTCAAATGAGAATGAATAACTTCTCATGCTCGACTTTGCTCAAGTTCTTTGGGTGGGCTCACAGGTGAGGCTTGGGAGGTATGGCAGCTTCCACAGGCAGATGTTTTATGTGCCCTGGCTCATTTCACTGCAGCTCTTCTACACCATGTGCTTCCTGTCACTGGGGCTCGCCTGATTTTTGTGTGATTCATAATTCCTCCTTAATTCACACCTCCTTTTAGTGTGGTACTGGTAATTCTATGGGTCATCTCTAAATGCCTCCCAAAAGTCAAACCAGAGTGAAACTGGTATTAGAACCCAAATTTAGATATTATTGGAAAATAATATCTAAACTTATGTGGTAGTAAATGAGACAAATGAGACAAACCACACTTCTGTGGTTTGTGGGCTGTGTACTTTTTTTGGAAAATCTTCTTGATACATCCAACTGAATGGTATTCAACAGTACAATTTGGGGCGTGTAATACTGAGGTTGCCATAGAATTTAGGATATTCTAAAACACTTTGATGTTTACAGGTGGTCTAGTTTCATAAAAAAGCTTGAATTTTGCTCATCTGTATTTGTGGAGAGAAGGAGTGGAGAAGGTGTCAGAGTTCTGTAAACAACAGAAGGTTTCAAGATGTTGTCTAGAAAGTATGATAAAAAAATTAGAGTGCATTTTTAAGCTTTAGTTTAGATTCCAGTATCTGAGTTTTATTTTCGATAGTGCTATGGTTGTTTTCTGCTAATTGCTACCTATGTAATGACATTTCAATAAATTACACAATTTCTACAGCATTCTCCCACTTTTATCTATGATAACACTTTATAGTCTTTATATAGAGAGGCCAAGACCTGTCCCTCCCAGAAGGAACACAAAATGTAGATTCTTATTTTCCTTCTGCTGTTCTTAAATCCTGATCTTGTGAATTCTTTTGGGGTTGTGATTTTGTTTGTTTTTTTTTTAATTACATTTTAAATGTAGTAGTTCTAACAAATAGAATTTAAACTTGATCAACTTTATAGCAACATTCTAAAAGAATGGCTTTGAAAGGAAAATGAAACAGACAAGAACATGTAAAATTTCAAAAATGAGATAATTTGACTCTAATTTTTTTTAAGAGAAAGAATGACATCTGCTAGGTGCCTGGAGTTGGGAAGAAATCTTCCCTTGAGACTTTCTTATGTCTTCTGAAGCACCTTATTATGTCAATGTCACAGATGGAGCATCCTATTAGGCTACTTATACTGTAATTTTTATATTTTATCTGTGAAGTGCGACTGTAAAGGAATCATGGCAGGAGGGAAAAAAAGCACATCTTGAAATACAATGAGCTCATCAGTGAGTAAGCCTTTAATAAGATTAGAAATATGCATAAATATCTTCCTGAATAAAGTCCATGGTATGCAGAATAATGTAAAAATCCTATTGAAATCCTTCCTGCATGGACAGAGAGTATTTTTTTATTTAGTGCTTTCATTTTGTTTCTTTGCTTGGTACTGTTGAAATATCTGTTTTTAATTTGAACACTTTTTAAAGGGTAATATTTTGGAGCATTTTGTTGTATTAAAGTAGGCGGGGAAATTAGTTTGCCTACAAGTTCTGTCATAACAAAATTATGGGTTTGTTAAATCTGGATGTCTAAAAGCAAGGACTGAAGCTTTCTGCTTTTATGATGAAAGGCAAATGAGTTGTTATTCTAATTATAAATTTAAAATATCAATAGAAGTACTCACTAAGTAGCAATAAACATCTCTCTTTAAATTTCCTGTTCTATCGATTGTATCTCATATGATAACGCATTAACTGATTGCTGTTGATCAGCAAAATGAAGTGAGATGATATTTATTACTTTTCACTGATGGCTCTCATAATAGATTATTATGATAAACGTGAAAGGCAGAAAAGAGTAATTGCTGCTTCATTTATGTTAATTATTTTTTTAAAATATCAAACTCTTTTTAAGCATATATATGGAATAAATTAAATCACTGGTTTATTGTTGTACAGTTAAAATGCAAAAATTGTTTTCTTATTTGAGGATTTGAAAACAATTGATTCTTTTTGTGATTTTGTTTCCTATAGTTCTGCAGCTCTTACATTACAGGATAGTTTAACTTTTTTCCTATGTGAGCAAACAAATACAGAGAACGATAGTGCAGCTGCTGTGCATATGTGTAATTGTTGACCTCAGTGACACTTCAGTTTTGCATTGACAATCCCAGCTTAGAAGGTCAGCGGGCTAATTTCCAACATGGACAGAGCATAAACTTACTCTGAGCTTTCTCAACTACTTTATTAGCAGGCTGATTTGTGGAAGAGGCTCTGTTGCCTTGATGGATCCATTTTTCTGTTTTGCTTAGTCTATTTTATGTGCCATCGCTGTTGTTGCAGTCTGCAGAGATCCTTATATTACCCTCACCTCTGTCCCCTGAATGTCACCAGTTATATTGCCAGAGTAGCCTGTTTTCCAGGCACTGAACTAATGCAAATGCAAAATATTAATATATTTTCTTGGCTTTTTTGTATTCGGGTCAAATTCAAATGTCCTGCGGCTGGCAACAGGAAAATACGTGACCAGGCTGTAGTGAATTTAACTTGTGATTTCAGTGTTGTGCACTCATCCTTGCCTGATGTATCAAAAATCATTTTTTGTGCTGCAAATTACCATAATGATAAGATCTTTTAGGGCAGAAACCAGTGGCTAGGTCTTCATTGTCATCTGAACTGGTTCTGAAGCTTTTCACGGTTAACAGTAAAACTTTTATTTATGTCTTTATATTCCATTGGAACTAGATGGTCTTTAATGTTCCTTTGAGGTGTGTGTAAAAGCAAAGTGTAATTCCTATATTTCACAGTGTAACTGGTGTGCCTGTACCTTTCTGACAAACAGAACAAGCAAATAAAACCATCACTTATGTTGAATTAGCACTTACCCCAGTGGCAGCCAAAGGTAAGTGTAGTTTTGTGTCAGCTCTAGGAAATCCCTCTCTCTGTGAGCAGCAGTACACAATGGGCTGTAATGGGAATTTTACAAATCCCTCCCTGCAGGGATTTGCATTGTCAGTGTGTCTCCCACTTATAATATGCTGTAATTGAAAGTCCATTTTTTCCCTTCTAATTATACAATAATATTGTTTGAGATGTCATGTAAAAGTATGTATTTTCTTAGTTTGTGTATATCTACTTTCAGCAAATCAGAAACATGATAATTTTTTTCCTTTTTTTTTTTGATGATAAGTATGGTTTGCTACTTTTTAAAAACTGTGTTTCATGCCACAAGGTTGTTTCCCATAGCCTAGTGGCATTCTAGCTTAGTCAGAAACATGTATAGCACTGAAACCAAAGTTGGCTGGACTGAAAATAATGGACTGTCACACAGCTAATTTTATTGAAGTGTGAGTCAAGGTCTTTATTTCTGGCAGAAATGGATATTTCAGAGCCACTGATGTAATAATTGTATTTCTTAAATAGCCTGAATTACCTATACTCGCAGATGATTAAGATGTCTAGCAACCTGGCTAAAACAAAATGAGAATTAAAATTCTAAGAAATTACTGTAGAGGTTGGAAACCTTGACATATTTATGGTGATCACAAAGATTGAAGTCTTGTGTTGGTCTATCAAGGCAAAGTAGTCTTGCAACTTTAATAGCATGTCCTGAAAATCAAATCACTCTTAGCCATTTGGTCCTTGTGGTTTGTCATCTGTAATTTCTGTAGCAGGTTTTTCCTGCTGCTGAAACCTCAGGATAATGTGAAATTTGTTCAACCTCCAAGGAAGAAGCAAATCTCAACAGGACAATCTATCCACACACCTCTGAGGGCCAAAGATTGAGACCCAAGCACTGGGAAGTCATCCCCAGCAAGCTGTGGTGGTCTGCAAGTGTGCATGTTTGGGGGACACATGTTAGAACTGTCCTGCAGGAACACAAGCTGGACAGATGCTCCACAGCTCTGGGCAAACCCTCTGGTGCCAGAGGTGGTGGCTTTGAAATTTGCTTTCAAAACAGCAGAGTTCGGAGAGGTGATGTTGGCATGGTGTCATTTGAGTGTGAAACCACCTCAAGGGCAGCTGGAAGGGGTTTGGGAGAAAAGACACAGCAGAGCCAAGCAGTAAATCTGAACTTTTGATCTTGGCATTTTTCTATAAGAATTTCTCTAAGAAAAAATTTTCTATAAGAATTTCTCTAAGAAAAAAACAGGCCAGATCCTGAATTTTCTCCTGGCTTGTCAATTAAGGGTATGGATGGCAATAAGGAAATAAAGTTCTCAGATGTCTGACTTTAGTCCTTCCTTTCTGGGTTACTCAGCAGTTTGGAGTTCCATCAAGAGTCTCATCCAATGAGGCAGATGGTTGTTGTTCTGCTGCATAACCCACTGTGAGCCTCTGACACAGCTTTAATGATATTGATGTACAAGCTGAAGGCTCATAGATGGAAATTAGGAAGGCAACGTTGATTTTGCAGGTAACTGCTAATGCACTCACTCTCATAATATAATTATTTTTCAGTATCTTGTCTTGAAAGTCTTAAGAAATTGAAAAGGTGACAGAAGAGAGTTACAGGATGGAATTCATTTGACTGCAGTCTAAGAAAACTCCATACAGTTTCTCAAGGGAGGGGAAAAAACATCCCTTTTGTAACAATTGTTCTGTGGTGCTGTCTGTGTAGACTGCAGTTGTCTCACATGGCTTTAAGATTTTCCTGAATTTTATTTAACTCAAAACGACTTTGTGGCAGAAAGGAGAGTTGGTATAAAACTACCTGTAGCAGTGTTTCTTGACTTCTAAGGTGAGCTTTTCCTTGTGTATTGAAATTGCCTGTTGAAGGCTGAGTGGAAGTGCTTATAAGTGTATTAATGAAATAAATTTGGAATAAGAAACATGCTAACAGAGGGCTGGAAGCTACAAGGTTTGCTCTGTCATTTCTCATCTGCTTCCCTGGTCTCCTGCAGAGCAACGTATCAGTTTTTGCACATAAATGCACATATTTTCTTCAACATTGTATAAGTTGATATTACTTTTTTAATCTGCTGGCTTTGCATATGATAGTCATTTTAATGCAACACTCAAGGCAAAGAAAATACAACTTTTTTTTAAACCCTTTAGAGTTCAGTTTTATTGAATTTTGGGTTCAAGTTTGTGATTCATGAAAGGGAGACCTTTCAAAAAGTCTTTAGTCAAAATGGATATTGCATATGCTATAAATTTCTATAGGACTTCTCCACAGGGACTGTCTTTTAGATTGCATTAGTCTCCTTTCAAAACAAGGAATCACGGAACCATATAATCATTTGGGGTGACAAAAATCGAGTCCAACCATTAATCCAGCGTTGCCTTGTCCACCAATAAATTGTGTCCATAAGTGACATGTTTAAACATCTTTTAAACACCTTCAGTAGTGGTATTTAGGAGTTCAGGACTCACCCCTCTCCCTTGGCAGCCTGTTCCAATTCTTGACACCCTTTTCTGGTGAAGAAATTTTTCCTCATATCCGATCTAAGTTTCCTCTGGCACAACTTGAGACTGTTTAGTCTTGTTTGTAACCAAAGCCCCACCCTATGATGAAAATAGGAATGTTGAGCAGTGAAGCATAAAGTGCAACCATTTAATATTGGGGAAAAAGTATAAATTTGAACTCAGCTGCATATGACCCCCTAAAAGCAATATATCTGTTCTAAAATATATTGTAAGAATAATTGGATTTCCAGGCATTAATTAGATAAACTTCACAATAAAACAAAACAAAAGTTTATTGCTCAGATAGAGGCTTACAAGCTTTAAAAGATGAGTTGACATATTTTGTGTGCTTACCTCAAGATTTGTACTCCAGTAAAGGAAACCCACTATTTTTCCCCCAAGTGAAAATAAAATAGAAGTTGTGGCAGGTTTTTAACAGTGTTTTATAATCTTAGAAATAAGAGGATTGTGATACATTTTTTACGAAATCTATATTTCCTCACAGGAAAGCTTTTAATTCACCAGAGCATATTTTCTGTAAACTCATTTAACGTAGGGATTACTTTTAAGCAAAACATAAAATGAAAATGCCATTCGTATTTTTCAAACACTGGAGTATTATTTTTTTTAATGGTATTAAGTGCATGCTGCAGGAAGAAACAACTTTTAAAATGCTGAAATACACAATCACAGGAAAAAAAAAGTAAATTCATGTCCAACTCTTAATGGGAGGAGCAGTCAAATGATATGTGTAGGACACCTTACCATATCTTCCCCCCCGCACCCCAGTTTGCTGTTTTAGGGCCAGACTAATGTGGTGGCATGCCAGGCAGTCAGCAAAAAAAACCAAACAGTGGATAGGATAATGGAAAAACAAACCCTAAAAATACCCACCCTGTTGGGATGTGCAGCACAGCCCAGCATGAGCACTGTCATATGGGCCCAGCTTATTAGTGCTGGCTCCCTTCCATGCCAGCAGGACCCAGGCTGGCTCCTGCTGGCTCTTCCTCCTCTTTCCCTCTGTGCCTTGGATCCAGAAGGAGCTTATTAGCTCCGGTGCATCGCCTCGCGGGGCCAGGTTTTGCCTGGGATTAAGTGGAGGCTAATAGGAGCCCGGAGCTCCCCGGGGTCAGCTGGAGCCTTGCCAGGAGCAGCTGTGTTGCTGACCTGGCCCAGGCATCTGCTCAGGGCTGTGCTGGAGCATCCTCCTCCTGCACAGGGGCTGCCTCTGCACAGGGATCTCAGCATCTGCGCTGCACTTCATCCTCAGCCCAAATCAGCTGAGTATTTCTGGGCTGAAGGTGTTTTGTTGGTTTTTTTTAAAGAGTGACCCCACCTCTAAACCATCTCTGACCCTCTGGTGCCTTCCCTGTTCCCTCTGTTTGCAGTGCTGGGAGGGCAGGGAAGGTTGAGCTGGGTTCAGGCCGGTGTTGGTCAGCTCCTAATTACCAGCTAGTTCATAATTACTCCAGGTCTGTCTCAAGCTGGGGGCACTTGGTCGTATTTGAAGCATTTTGGAGACTAAAATTCATGTCTGATCTGGGTATTGCCATGGAGTGTCTGCTCCATACCATTTTAAAATCAGTAAAGTTAAAGGTGTATTCAGGTGCGATCTGCTAAATGCCACACCGTGAGTGAATTAATGTATCCACAAATCTTTCGGATACATTGTAGTAGTTTAATTACTTCAGTAGGTCTGGGATTCAGAAATAAAGCCTATCTCAGTTAAATTAATAGTCTTATCCTGCCACTTTGGTAAACTGGTCAGGTCTCAACTTTGGATGTTAATAGAGAGAAGAGCAAATAACAGTGTTCTATGACTTCATTATGAAAATGAAAAGTGGGGGAACTGGATGTCTTCTACTCCTTCAATGATTTAAAATCTTCCTGTCATAACATTATGCATTATTATCGGCACAAAATAGTAATATTCTGTATTATTATAGATGCCTAATAGTAATTACTAAACCCAAGATAAATTAGAGAAGAATTAAAAAAGCTTATAATCATGTTAATTTTTTTTTTCCAAGCACTATGAAAATCAGCTGGGACTTACTGGTTAAAAGTACAAACAACCATTTTTACTTTCCCCAGCTTCTCTTCCAGATACCATTTTCCTCTTGCCTTTAGGGAACATCAGCTTTGAGAGTGATTTGCTCATTTTTCTCTGCTTTCTGTGCTTTTGAGAGTACCATGAGACATTAAACACAGGGCTGATCACAGCAGTTAATGTTTATATTGGTGGTTTCTGTTGTCCTGCCAAGTCTTGCTGAATCCACAGGTGGCCTTCAAGTTTGGACAGTTTTCATTATTTTTTTTTTACAATTTAAATATATTACACTAATGAATGCATAAAATAATGTTATTAGATATATTTTGTGATTTATTATTGGTGTCCTGCTAATTATTTCTGTTTCCTCAAAAGAGAGTTAAATTTTCCAAAGCATGTCTAAAAATAGACACACCAAGAAAGTATTATTGAGGAAAGCAAAGTCATTATTTTCCTTTGATATGGAGATTTGCTCTATATACAAAGTGTTTTCTGTTTCTGGTCATAGCTGTGGGATTCTTACAAGGGGAATCATATATTTCAGAGAAGGTGGTAAAAAAACCTGTCCCTTGTTTTTAAAATTAAATGTTATTATCTTAGACACCAGTACTACCCTCATTAGCAGAATTTCAAGCCAATTTGCCCATTTTTATTATGTGGAACCCTGTATGTTCTAGTTGTCATTATCAGTAATTTTGGAAAAGAGTCCTTTGAAAAGGAGGGAGGAAAAAGCAATTTTATTTTAAAGTGTGACTCCTAGTAAGGTTTTTTCCCCTCTTTTTTTTTTTTATATCTTCTGATGTTATACACTTATTGTAATCTGAGTGCCTGTTGCTGCTTCATTCTCTTTTCTCTTCCTTCCACCTTTCATCATCTAGTCTGCTTTTGTGAACATAAATTTCCCTCTCTGCAAAAGCAGTCATGTCAAAACACTTCCTGCTAGCCACTGATCTACGGTGGGATTCTATTACAATCCAAGGGATTGCTCTTTTAAGAATCTCATTAAAGTCTGAACAAACAATATGAAATGAAAAATCCTTCCCCAAGGCACGGAGGCTATAGACAATACTGCTTTGCAAAGCCTGATAGGTGAGATGATATTAGACAGGCGATAATGAAAATATCAGAAAGATTTCATAGCTAAAAATGTGTAACAATTAAGGTCAAGGAAGTGGCCCATTTTCTGATTTTAAAACTTAAATATAATTCACAGATGAGAGAGCATAAACACACAAAATCTTTCCTGATAAGGCATTGGTCAGAGGGGATGTTTCTCATAGACTTTTTGTACATCTACTCGAAATTTTACAGTCATCTTTATTTAAAAGATACCAAAAGTTTTAGTATAATTTTTTAAAGAAAAAATAGTTCAAGCAAAAAATGTAACTATACTAGCATGCTTTAAAGTTCACATTTATAAATATTAATAATTAAAGTATTAGTACTAATTTTTCTGAGATGTGGACATACTACAGAAGATCTTTCCAATCTGTGGGTAACTTGTCTTAGTTTTTAAAATATTTTTGTTTAAACACACAAGGACTGGTCCATAACTGAGTATTTAATAATAAATAATATTTTTTATCTGGGCTCAGGGTTTAACTCAATTTGTCTTTCCAAATAGCTTTTCTTATGATAGCTGAGCAGTTAGTTGTCTCTTGAGAAGGAAAGAAGAGCTTGAAAGCTCTTATTCCTAAAAGGGTGATGGGATTAGAGGGATGCTCCAGAGACAGTGGGGAGGAAAAAAAAAGTGTTTTCTCAATTAGATCCTTTGAAAATCGTTGTATTCTCTTGGCACTGAGACTTTTAGCTGTGGGGTTCATGGCAATTCCTGAACTCTCCTGGGTGGCCGGAATCTTGCACTGTTCAGAGCAGACTTGTGAGTCGTGCATTTTTCTTCTGCTTGCGTTTTTGGGTGGAAGGCTGAGTGGTTTTATTTTTGATACAGACCTCATTACGAGTATTCATTGCCTCTATCATCTCCATGTACAATCTGCTCTTGTTTCTGTAGCTGTATATTTGCCATGAAGACCCCAAGGGAAGGTAATCCAATGTAATTGTCCCTAAATTAAAGCTTGAAAAAAGAGGTAATTAATGTGAAAATCCATAGCTTTTGAACAGAGATACATTCAACTTGCTTTTTTGTCCTTTGGACAGTTAGGATTTTTATTTTGGAGTAAGGTCCTGTTTGTCTCCATATCTCACTAAGGTGTAATTTCTGGATTTATTCTTAAGATCTTAGCAAAGGGTTTATGGACAGAATTCATTCATCTGAAGAGGAAGGTTCAGCTGTTTGAGGGTTACGCACTGGCAATTAAGACAAATAGTTATTGACTGGTGGGAAGCTTGTGAGCAAGTAGTTACAAGAGATGTTCCCTGTTGAACCAGCACATATAATCCATCAGATTTCACCTGATGTGGGTTAGGCTGATAAACTGAGTTGCATCATTTGTACCTTTCTCCACCAAGGGCTCTTGCATGTTTTAAATTTTGTTTGCTTTTGTAGGTGGGAAAGAATTTATTTTTTTTTTTTTGCACTTTGAAGATACAAGTTTTCACATCACACATCTGTGTTTCCACAACCAGATACCTTAAAATTATTCTTTTATCTTCAAAATAAAAAAGTAAGAGAAGTATTGGAAATATTAAAGACACACTGGTCAGAAAAGTCACTGAAAGTGCAAAATTGTGGGTTTTTTCTATGCTCTGGCACAATTTTTTCTATTTAGATAAAAATCACTGGCCATATAGAATTTGGACATAAGCATGTCAACAAACATTATCAATCCCATAGAGAAGATACAATGACATTAAATGCTTTAACACAAAAGTTTTTTCTTTAGTGTTCATTGTTGTAGCCATAAATGGAAGGATAAATGAACTTATGTGCATTCATGTTGTGGAATAAATGGAGTAATATTAAAAACTAGAATTTTAAAAAAGAGAGGACCAAAAAAAAAAAAATCAAGTGAAAGTGAATGGATACATCTGGGCCCTGATGGGTTAAAAGTAATTTATTTTTGTTTGCAGTTGCAAGTTAAAACCCAGATACTACGAGGCACTCTTCCAAGTGACTGTTCCTGTACGCATCTCACACCATGTATAAACACAACATGCAGGAAAAGGAAATGTACAATTATATGGTCAGGATAAAGAGAAGTCCTAGGCCAGACTAGAGCCTTTATACTTTTTATTATTATTTTTTTAATCAGTGTTTAGAGCTTTGGGGACAATATGGAGAAGAGAAATACAGGCAGAGAATTGTAGCACAGCTCTTGGCTTCAAAGGGCTGCTGTGTTTTCCGTAGATATCTTGGATTTTGCTGTAGTGGAGGCAAAGTCAGCAGTATAATCCATCCATGAAGCTGAGCTTGAATTTCTCTGTGGTTGGTTCATTCTCTGCTTGCACTGACAGGAGTGGTGTGAATAGTGAAGATGGGCTTGATTCAGGGTTTCTTCACCCATATTGCTGGGGCTGTTAATCTTTAATGGCTTATGTGTTTTTGGGGTTTTTTTCCTTCTTTTTAGGGTAAGTTTGTTTGTACTTGGGTTTTTACAATGCCAATTCAAGCTGTGGTGTCTTGTTAGATGCAGATTTTTTTGCATATGCCTGATAAGGAACACATGAATAAGGACAAATACAGATTTTCCCTTGTTCTATTAAGTAGATGCTTTTGTTATAAATTTTTTTTGGGAACATTATTCTGTGTCCTACAGACCATATAATACTGGATTATTTGCATGGTATACGAAATATCTGGATTTTTCTTCACAAGACAGAAATCCTGTAGGCTGGACCAACGTGTCACCTTTGATTTAAAGGGGTGATTTTCTGGGAAGAAAATTTAGAGAAGGATCCATCTGTGTAGGCATATTTTGTGTCTAATAATCCGGTACAGTATCAATATATCTGATTTTTAGTGAGGATGGGTTGTACTTTGTGTTTAGGCCAATCTACAAACATATATATCTTTCCTGTCTGAGCTGTCCTGTTTGCTATGGGAAGTTGGGTTGCAGAAATGCAATGCAGAGGTTCCACCTGCAAGTCATACTGAAGCAGTTTGTGGCTTCTGGTTTGTTGTTGGGTTTTTTGTTTGGAGTTTTTTGTTTTGTTTTGAGGTTTTTTTTTGGGGGGGGTTGGTTGGTTGGTTTTGGTGGTTTTTTTTTTTTTTTTGGGTTTTTTTTGGGTTGTTTTTTAAATTTGTTATTTTATTGCATAGATAAACTGATTTGGTTGAGCTGTAGAAACACCTGGAACTAAAAGGTATCACACATTGGATAACTGAGAAATTAGGTTGTTCCTACCTTTTGAGTGAAATTTGTTGAGATTTCACTACAATGTTTCCGTGGATTTTCCTGTGGTTTTGGAAGCCCTGGCTGATTTAAGCTCTGGAGAAGCTGAAACCAGAGCCTTGCTATGGAGGAATCTGCCACACTGATGATTAAATTTAAGGCACTCTGACACTGTCCTAGGATGCTGAACCACTCCAGCAGTTTTCTCTCCCCATGATTTGTTGAGTACATTAAAAGATAACCAAAAAGCTTTTTGCAACATGAGATAGCAATAGCATGTCTCGGTTTACTGTAGGTATTTACATTTTAAAAGTTATTTTATTTTATTTTATTTTGGGTATAGCATGAGTATGTCATCAGTGTGGTGTTCGTTTTTTTTAAATTAAAATCTGAGTCAGTCAGATCTCATTGAGCATCTTACATGTCATTAATTTATAAAGAAAATACTGCATGTATTAAAATGTCATTCTGGTTAATGCATAACAACTGAAATTATTAATTTTTCTGGTAGTCATTACTTTTGAAACCTCTTTCTCTGTGGAAATCTGCAGCAGCTGAAATAGCAGCACACTGTGTGAAGTACAATATCAATCAGAAATTACTGAGGATGTGCCACAACAGTGACAAACATTTGTGATAAAGCTCCACCATCTCTGTTTCTGCTTCAGCAAAGCACGAAAACATCTGTACAGTGCTTTCGGTGCATCTATTTAGATGTGTATGAGAGCAGAGTGCTTTGCACATGGCTAGATACAAATGCATTTAGGAAAAAAACATGAAACTTGGACTGCAGTTTGGTGGAAAATAGGCTGGTGGAGAGAAGTATGGAGATGAGGAAGAAAATTACTCTATTCCAGAGTGTTACCATCATAGTCTGTGAGGTGTAAATTCAGTTCAGATTGAAGCTAACAGATACATAGATATAAAAACATGTAGAGATAAACCCAGCTTCCTCCAGGCTGCATTCCACAAGTAAAATACAAAATATCCTGTCCTTTTTTGTGTGACCCCTTGGATTGTTTCAGAATTTTTCACTTTGACCAGGCTCTGTTCCGTAGATCTTGGTGGAGATGGTGGTAACGTTGGCACTGACTTCAGCAGTTCAAGTGACATCTCCTGCCTCCTGTTTGGGGATGAAGCATTGTTCCAGCTGCTCACTTGGAACCAGGAGATTGCTGCTGCAAAAACAGGCTATCAGCATTTATTAGCATGGAATTCTTCACAAGCCTAAGACAAATGAAACTTTTAAAAGGAGTGGAGCGCGTTGGGTTGTTGTTTCTCCTGAGAGGGCAAGGATGCTTTTCTCTCTGACTTGTATATATATATATATGTATATATGTATATATGTGTATATATATATATGTATATATGTATGTGCAGACCATGTAAAACTTAATGTTTACAAACTGAGATTTTCTTCTTGGTGGGTTTTACCACCTCAGAATTGTAACCTTATTACATTTGAACACTTTGAGGCTGACCATGGTTTTGAAATTAACAGTGCATAACTTTTGGAAAGGAGGCAAAGGGAGTTTACTGCCTTAATTGCAGTGTAATGTGCATATTAAATATATTTATATTTTAAAATTTCAATTTTAAGGAGGTTTTAATAGAAGCTGGAGCTGATGAGGCAAAGCAATGCAAAAAGGCTGTTCCAGATGGCATTCATCCAGAGGGACACATTTGTGTATTGACAACGGTGGAAATATATGAAAAGAGAAATCAGCAGCGAGTATGAGACTAGTGAAGAGAATCCGAGTGAGAATAGTCCAGGACTCAATCTGTTGTTGCAAGGAAAGGAGTAGCAGTATTTTCTACATGCTGTAATGTGATTCCAGGGAAAGATACTGAAATTAGTATTTCAGTCAAGCAGTTGGGGAGTGGAGGAGTGAGTCAGCAGGACAGTCTTAGCTGAAATTCTAGATTGGGAGAATAATATTTTGCAAAAATGGGAGAAAAGAGGGAAGATGATTTTATAGTGAAGGCCAGTCTTGAGATGATGATAGAGATATAAAGATAATTTTTATGGACTAAAACCCAAAAAGAATACATTGTGCAGGGCTTTAGTTACTCTCATGGGTTATTTGGTGAACCAGGGATCTAGTCTGGCATAATGGTGGTTCTTCCTTGTGTCAGAGGATACTTTTCTTCTTTTTCCTCTCTGTGAAGAAAAATGTTTACATTTGACTAACTGCATGTAGTTCCAAAATTAATTGAAAGAAATATAAAAAAATATATTCAGTGTTCAAAGTCTTTCCCATTCCTTTTTAATGTTGTTTAAAGTGACACCACCAGTTCTAGGAAATACCTTATAACTAGCTCAGGCAAAGGTTAGAACTAAATATTGTGTCAAGGAAAGCAGGCTTTTTAGTTAAAAGCAAATGCCAGCTGCTGCCTTTGATTTTAGAGGAGAGCTTTTCTTGCTAAATGCCTCATTATAGTGTTGTATATCTGCTTCCCTTCCGTGCAACGTTTGTTCAGGCTCTTTATACTGAATTCCTTTAGAATTTATCATTTAGTTTTTAGCCCAGCTCTGTTTGGATATTTTGCTTTAGGCATTAATTTCTTCCTCATGTGCTTATTTTCCTCTGTGCTGTAGAGAGTCTTCAGTGTCATGCCATAGGCACAGTGCACCAAGGGAGGCATTTTTTCACCTCCCCAGATACCAGCCAAGCAAAGGCTCCCTGGGAGGACTCCTGGGAGCGTGGAGAGTTTCATAAATTGCAGATTAATTAAGAATTGGGAAAATAGATGTGCTCCCTTGTATTTCATATCTTCCATCTGTCTCCTATCCAGCAGGGCAGCATTCTCATGCTGACTCTGCTGCCCAGAATATTGGCCTCTGCTTGGCTGACTAGTTGTCCTTTGCAATTCAGATTAAAGGAGAGCATGGAGGGTTTTTGTAGCCACCTTCTGCAAGTAATAGAGGTTTTAGTTCTGCAGTGGAAAGCAGGTTGAGTTTGCTAAGTTGAAAATTTAAAAAGAGTAAATGCAGTGAATGAAAGTCTGCTGTTTGTAAAGTGGAACTTAAAAACTACTGGAGTTTCTTTTTACTCTGCCAGAAAGAGTAACAGTTATGTCCCTTATGAGGTTAAAGCAAGTCTGTTTTATAATGAAGCTTGTATGAGATGGTAGGGACATGGCTCAGTGGCTGTATCATTGCCATGTTACCAACATTCTGAAAGTGCCATCCATCCATCAGCTGCTGATTCATTTTCCCTTATTAAAATCACACACGAGGCAAAAAAGGCACTGATACATTAAACCAAAAAAAAAAAAATCTGCTGTGAGAGTGCTTTTTTTCCAGTCAGAAAATGTTGTCTGTGTTTATGGTTTTTGTAGTATATATTATATTGTAGTATATTTATTGTAGGATATATTATATAGTATTCCTGAGTTTTTTAGCACGTTTTCTTAGTACAAGAAATATGAAATGCAGCAAGATTTGGTTGCCAGAGATTTTGCAGAGAACAGCAGAGAGCTGTTTAAGGAACCATTCTGAGCTGCAAGGCAGGTGTGAACTTAATGCATTGAGGTTTTGAAGGGGAAATTTTTCAAGGGCACAAAGGGAAGGGAAGGTGCCCAACTGCTCTGGTTTAATGGTGTGGGAGGGTTGCAGTCAATGCCCCAAGTCCCACATGGGCAGGGAAATTGTTTCAGCTCCACTTGGGAACCCCAGGGCTGCTGGTGGAGTAGAAATGGGAAGGAAAAAAGAGAGTAAGAAGCAGTGTCCAGTATTAGTGGAGAAAAAACCCAAAGGAAAATATTTTTTGTTGATATTTGCTTAAACAGAACTGTTTCTTAGAGGAGGATGTCTTCAGTGTCATGGCATGTTGGATATGGCTTTCAGTTTACACTGGTGTAAGCTGCAGGGTCTGAATTATTATTGCTTCATTGTACAACAAAGATGGAGCTGCCCTCTGAAAAGAACCTGCTAATGCAAGCTTGTAATTTCAATTTTTCACACATTTTTCATTCTGTGTTTCACTAAAAATCTAATCTACCCAATCATTGCTTTAGGCAAATAGCCTGTAATACAGTATAGTGTCAAAAATGTCAAACTTAATGAAAAAAAAAGGGAGAAATCATAAATGTTCATTGAAAACCACTTTTTTGAATACCTTTTTTCCAGAAGATCTAGGTTTTGTGGAATACGTACTAATCAAATCTGAAATAAAAAGGGAAAGCTGTGCAGCCATGAGACTCTTCCATGGCTAAGGTATGAATTAAAGCTATAAATCTATTAAATATGTTTTTGAGAAATCATTAACATAAATCCTAGTAGAAGTTTTTATGCTATGCATATCAGGTTTATTTTCCTGTTTCCCTGTTGAGACTTCTACTTGACCTTATTAAAACGAAAACCTGATTTTTTTTTCGCCATCTGTTGGGCAAGGTGGTCAAGTTCTTTGCTTTTAAAACACTCTAAAATTTCTGCTGGAAATTTAGAAGGGGGAGAAGGAGTAGGTTCTACAGTATTCATGCTATTAATTGCAACAAATAGTTTAATTACCTGACTCAGCTGTGTACGACAAACCCCCGAAATCTCCAAAGTGCCGTGATGGTCCATGTGAGATGAAACACCTGCATGCCAAGAGTTGGGTCAATTTGCATAACTCCCTTCAACAGGGAGGCCATGGAAAATCAGCAGCAGTGATTTAGCAACTCTTTGTGTTCACTGCTGTCCTTCCGTCTCTCCCATTAATATTTGTTTTGTTTTTCTCCTTCATGCTACAGCAGTAATGCTGATGATGCAACCCCAGACAGTCATTTCTGTGTAATAGCTTTGGGCATGAAATGCTTGATTTGCACTCCTGAGCAGCTACCACGGGCTCTGCTCCCCAGGTTTGGATGGATGAGGCATCAAGGAAATGAGGAATTTTCATAAATTTAAGGGTGGAGGATGTAATGCACAAATTAGAAAAAAAAAAAAAGGAATGGAGTGAATGAGTAATGCCACCACGGTGCAACTGAAAACAGGAGGAAGAAACTTTTTGCTCAAACTAAGAGATTTATTTGTTTCAACTCTTGGAGAAAAATAAGCAAGAGTGTAATACAAAAAAAAAAAAAAAAAAAAAAA
>VWZU01019453.1:179552-192048 GCA_013397095.1 Sterrhoptilus dennistouni
TTTTTTTTTTTTGTTTGGTTTTTTTTTGCGTTGGGAGCATGTTTGTGTCTTTCGTAGAGGTAAATATTTAAGCTTACAAATATGCCTTAAGTCAGTTTTGTATAGGAAGGAAATTTTAGCTGTAAGAAGTCTGAGGTACACAATCACCTGCAAGTTTTGACGGAATTAAATCAGCTGTCTGGCTGACATTCGTAGTGAGGATTAACATTTCTGTTTGCCATGAAATAATTGTGTTACTTGCAGAAAAGGAATTTTACTGCTTGCATCTCAGAATGAGATACAGTACATATTGCAGTGCTAAGCTGTGTTTATTTTTCATTCCCAAATTTAACACTGAAAGCATTTGTAATAGTTAAGCATCAGAATGTTTACAGAAGCTGCACATTCAGATCTTGTCTGTTCTCAGCAGGCTGGCATCAATGGAAAATCCCACAGATATCTGGCAAAACTTTCATTTGGGACATGAGTCATTATCAGCCAAGAACCTTTAGAGGCTTTGGATAGTTTGCAGTCATTTAGATCTGCAGTCTTAGTTTTACATTACTCAATACCATACATATATTATTTAACATATACCAAACAGTCAGCTTTCTATGTTAATTCTTGGCTCTCCTCAGCTTCTCATTTTCTCTGAAAACAAAGCATTGCAAGGAAAGTCATTGAGATAAAACAAATAACTGTTTGGGAGAAGCGATGTCAGGTAAGGCCAAAAGTATCATCAGGCTAACACTGTTGATTAGCATTTTTAGAGTTTGATAGATAATAGGTGAACTTTTTTTTTCCTTTTTTAGCACAAATCCTCTGATTTAACATGACAGCCACATTATTAATTACCAGAAATTGGAATGAGCGACTTCAACTAACTGTGCTAGATGCATAATTTATTAATTTATATACAGTATAAATAGTTCTGGGTGCATGCCAGAGGAATTAATAATCATAGGAATAATATCACGGAACATTCATATCAAGGAGACATGGTAATACTTCATTACAGCATTTGAATTAATGTGAAAAATTAACATCCTCATTGTATGCTATGTTTATTATAATTTAGAGAGAAGCTGATAGTGTTACAGACCTGGAATCAGGAGACTGCAAGTCTGGAAAACACACACAAATTTAAAGGTTGCCTTTCACTTTGCAGTTGTGGAATATGTGTAGTGGAAGGAAGCCTGACATGTTCTTTGGTTGGATGCCTGGTGATTAAAAAAGAAAAAACCAAACACAACCTGCAATGAATGACCTGTATTTTCCCTACATGTCTCATAACTTTGTGAAAGATTGAAGAAAATTAATTTCTTATTGAAGAAAGTTGATATTTTCCCACACATGCTTAGCTCATAATTATGCTAATAATATTTGTTATTTAACAGGGGGAGATTAGCATATTTTTGTTGTGTTTTGCATTCTCTGATGTTCGAATCTGTGACACTTGAATATTCTAATGAGTTCTGGTTGTTAATTTCTGCTGTCCAGATTTAAATAACTCACTTTTTTGAAGTACTTTGCCCATTTAGTTATTACTTCTCCAAGTAGACTATATGTAGAAATAGGACATACTGAAGGCAGACATCACCTGGGCTTCTACCCTGTGTTTTGTTACATTAAATCATTATTTTGCTCTCCTTTGATGGTGCACAAGGACTTTTCACATTCTGATGTTGTCTGCTCTGCCTCTGGGCTCTCTAACACGGCCACACCAGAGGCCACACAGTGGAGTTGAGACCATATATTGAAGTTGTGCTTCATCAGCATCAAAAATAATGGTAAATAGTGGCTGCCAGAGCAGTCCTAGGAGGGTGATGAACAATCTGTGGTCAGAACAAAGTCAGTATATGATGGTATATTGAAAATCTACTTTTCAAAAGTCACGTGCATATTACTTTTCCAGCTGTTATCTAACGGTGGATGGGTGAGGTTTATTTGGAAGAATGGACTGATACTGAAGTTTTTATATTGAGTTTCTAAGAAATTCCTCTTCTATGGCATCTATGCAGTCTTTTTCTGTGTGAAAGACTGGAGAAGTCCACCCTTGTTGGGTAAATTTTTTGTTTCAAATTCCATTTCTTCTGTAGAGCATGACTTTTACCTTTTCTCCTATTATGCTCTGGTTTTACTGTGCTTTTTTATAAATTTTAGTTTCTCTGTATATATTAATTACTTTTGTTTCAGCCATGTTTAGTGCTGTATTTTCACTGCAGTATTTCCTTAGTATTAATTAAATTCTTCTGTGAAATGTAATTGCAGCAATTTTTATGTAAAGTTTGTGGGTTTCCAAGAGTAGCAAATAAAATAGCTGTTGTTACTTGGCTATCTCTTAAATTCCCTCAGACTGACAATATTAGAATTCATGTAGTCCTGTAATTTTAAAAAAGAATTTTTAAGAAATATGGAATTCTTAATAAAGACTCAGGTGTGGCTTTTTTTGTTCAGAGTCTGGTGCTTCTGAAGCTGATAGAAATAAAGAGAGAGGTAGGGGGCATTCAGAAGGCAGCAATCTATTGCTCAGCCAAGTCAGGAGCCAGGGCAGCACACAGGGTTGTGCTCCTCTGCATGGCTCACTCAAACCTAGTTATTAAATCATCAACAGCTTTGCAATTAGAAAGACTTCTAATAGACCCTTTGCTCAGTTAATCCTCATCTAGTAAAGAACAATGCTGGAGATTGCAGAGTCCTTCTAACCTCCCTCTCGTGGGCGATTTGTTTGGCTCATTCCTTCTGATAACCTCAGAGTCGTGGAAAACCAGACTTGGAGCATCATCTGCTCCAGCGTTTCTTGGCAAAAGCTTTGTCTAGACAACGTTGGCTCAGCCTCTTGTCCAGCTGGATATTAAGGCTTTGGCACTGGGGAATCCAGCAGTTCCCTGGGGAGGTTTTTGCAGTAGCTGATTGGACTCTTTTTGAATAATTGGCCTCTTGTGCCCAACTGGAATCTCCCCAGAAGTGACTCTCACCTATTACCCTTCATCTTCTCCATGGGACTCCCTGTACAGAGGGAGTTTCCATCTTCTTTTTGGAAGATGGTCATTTTCCATCTTCTTCTTTCTTTCCATCTTGGCACTTTTTGAACATGGGTGCCAAGGTCTCCTCTACGCCTTCAAAATCAGTTCTCTCCCTCTCTCACATGCCAGGCTTCCCAGGCTCATATTTGTGATCATGCTTTTATCTTTGTGATAGTTATTTAATTATGATCAGGAGGATGATTTTATTCTTGCTCTAGAGCAATGGTTTTGACTGAGCCTTCAACAAAACATGTTCTCCATAGCTTTATGTTATATTGCAATTACTTATTTTGTTCTGACGAGTATCTCAAAGCTGTGAATATCAGGTTTATAAGTGAACAGTGAAATTAGGTTTATAATTTCCAAGGGAAAATGGAAATGTTTACAGTACTACTTTAGTCTTCTTTTAAGATCAAAATATTTAGTCCCATAGTTAAGAAGCTATGCTTTTGAAGTTGAAATTTCAAACTAAACGCCAAAGTTCAAGGAAAATACCACTTGGGTAGGGGAGCAAAACATTCTCAAAGTGCTTATAAAATACATTGTATGGTATATAAGGGAATAGATTTTAAAGGAAAAACAAACCACAAAGAAACATATTGAGTGATTGTCTTCCTCACTTCTTAATAGAGATATTTAATAATTAAAAAAGTTTTTCAAATTTCTATGACATGTAAGATGAAAAATCTATTACCACTTGTAGAGTGGTATTAGTATTATTTTGGAGGTTGTCTCCGATTCTTTTTTTCAGCTGTAAAGAACTTGAAATTGTAACCTGAACTTTACCTCTTCTACAGCATGTTCTGTGCTACTTTTAGACAGGTAATCACAGAAACAATTAGGTTGTTGTCCTGAGGCTCCTGTGCTGCAGGTGCAACTGTGTGATTGCTGTTTTGTAATTACTGTATAATTCTAACCAAGCATATGCATCAGATAAATTGTACAGTGTACTTCAAATAAGTGAAAGCCCCTTTTCAAGCTCAAGTAAGTACTTAATAATTTAGGTTGCTCTGTTATTAAGTCTCTCTTTGGTATTTTATTTCATTTGTGAGCCTCAGCTAATGGAGAATTTGTCGTGCAATTGGTTAAATTGTTGCAGAAAACTGTTGAATAACAGTGCTGATTAAAACATTGGAATTAAAATTCCTTGAAATATGCAAAAAAGCTTTAAATGATTACGGAGGCAATGCCAACTTTAGTATTTTTGTTTTTGAAGTCTTTGAAGTCTGACTTTGCAGAACAGATTGTGAATCCCTGGCCCATTACACACCTGCAGAGATTTTGGTGTTTTATTTCTCTTGGGTGAAACAACAGAAGCCCAAACCATGTTAATCACTGTCAGAACCAGTTGTATAAAATGCCAAAATGCAATGAACCAGGAACTTTATAATAAATATGACAATACAGTTTAAAGTGTTGTTTTGTTAGGCTTGCAATTTGTTGTAATTTATCACCTATGATAGTGTACTGGAAGGGGAAAATATTTGGGACTTTCAAGTGATCCTTTCACTGGGAAGAAATGTTCCTGTATCTGTATGCTGTTTTAAAGACGAAGGAAAAAGGAAGTGCAGCTATGAGATATTTAACACGTGTACTTTAAATACATAAAATTAAAATGCATTACAATTACCTGTTAATATCTACTTAACACACGGGTTCTATTTGAGGTAAGTTGCATCTTCTTTATTGAAAGAGGCCTAAATTCTATTATCCTTGTAAACAATTAGCAGCTCTACAATAGGATAATATTGGCCTTTATATTACAGAAATGGCACTACTAAAAGCTGAAGAGAGGAATAGTTCTCAGCTACATGAACAGAATCTGCTCTTTCGTAGTTTCAGTATCTGTACTGCTCTATTAAGTGAATTGCTTTATCAAAAGTTACTTCTTAATGTACTTTCTGAGTAAATTTATAAAATTATTTTCAGAAGATTTTCTGGAAAAGAAATTGCTCCATTTCAGCTGCCTTGGCAGGGGGTGACAGTGTTTTTCTAGAACAGAACAGGATTGTTTTCTGTTACACTGCCTACATACAAGTGCAGTTCTTATCCTCTGGCCGGATGAATTCCTGACTTGCCCAGGGTAAACCTGGGCAAGTAAACCTGAGGTTTACTCAGAGGTAGGTTATCCAGATTTCTCTAAAACAGATTTAATTGAAAATACAGATGCATTATGGTTGATTCTAACAATTTAGATTCAGATTCTGATCTTAAACATGCACAAGTTTATGCAGATGTTTAACTAAAAGCACAAGAGTAAGCAGGCTTCACTGGAACTATATCTGAATAGATAAAACTTTATCAGATTAAATTTCTGACACACTTTTACCCATGCCTTTGCTACCTTGTAGGCAGCTGTTGAAGAGGGTCCTTGCTTTGTTCCTACAGGAAATTTTCCCTGCTTCTGGCATAGTCCTAGTGGAGCTGCTGACCACAGAAGAATCGCCTCTGACTATGTCTCTGTTGTTCCTCCTGCTGTGGCAGCTTCTTCCATCATGTATTATGCTCTTGTTGAATCCCTCTGATGCCTCTTGGCATCACTGTAGCCCCTGAACCACATCATTGGCAGTTTAAACTCTAGGGTATGACATAATTTCAGAGGTACTTGTGGCTCCTGCTCTCAAATAAGTGATCCATTACATGGTTTTTAAAGTAGTTTTCAGTAGGGAATCCTGACACAATAAGAATAGGGTAAACATGTCTTGACAAAGAGTATGCATGATCTCACTGGGAGGGAATCAGAAGAAGAAAAATCACCCAAAACCTACCCCTGAAATGTCAAGTTGGATAATTTTCCTGGGTTTGGTTTGGTTTTGGTTTATTACTGCTGATGTTTTTTGCCTGACAGGGTTTTCCCAATCACTGATAAATCAACTGATACGTTTCTCTACAAGGCAAATAAAAAGATTTTTTTAATTGTTGGAATTAATTGTTAGTTGTCATGCTGGTCCTTTCCACAGACTATATCCCAGACAGAGCTTTGAAATGGATATAAATGATTTATTGCATCCTCAGTTGACTAGGAAGGACATGTCCCTTGGAAGGGTGGTGAAATAAGTTCCTATATTTATCACACTTCCCAGTGGATCTGTATTAGTAATGTAGCAGAATCCATCACTCTTCAAAACCTCAGGCAAGTCTTTCACATGGAGCCATAATATTATTTATGATACTTAACAGAGTTTCTTGCTGGAACTCACCTGAAATCACTGGCACTTGATGACAACATGAAATAAGAGTTTGCACTGTGAGCATTCTTGCCAAGTCCAAATTCCAAATTTCAGGTCAAAAAACAATGCAGATTGAACAGTTGGCCTCACTTAACTTCATTTGATATCTACACTTTTTTCACATGTATCTCTATAGTAGAATAATCCATTTGGGTTGCTGTCTAACAGCTCTGGCTTTTATTGTAAGAGATTGGCAAGAAATTTGTCACACTCCATTCTTGAAAAAATTTTCTTCTTGTGAGAGCCGAATGTTCCTGGGCTTGCTTCCCAAACTTTTCTTGATTTTTGAATGCTGCTAACTTCAAAACTTTCTTTTCCCACAAGAATAATTGGAACAGTCATGAATTTCTCTAGGTTCAGGCCCTAGAAGAACTAGTCTGTCTTCTCTAAGGAATGGCCCAAGAAATTCCCCCTAAGGAAGCCACTGCTGATGATTTGACTCTGAGGCATGTGGCTTTCATCCACTTGCCCCTTTCAATGTCACCCATCATTATGACTTTTAATAGTTTCCTTCCTTGAGAAATAATTGCTTTCTAAGCCTATAATTTGTGACCAAAACTATCTGAATTTGCCCTAAACAGGCAAAGTTTTGATTTTAGGAAGTTTTCACATTCACAATCATTTCCTCTTCTCCCTTTTCCAACCAGGGTGAGACCTACCATTACTTCATTCATGATCAAATTAGTGAAAGTAAATTGTGTTTCTGTTGTTTCTCTGAAAATCTTCTCTCCTAACAGAATAGTAGGGTAGAGCATTTCCTTCTTTCCTGAACATCTGTTTTGGTATGGCAGGTTCTTTGTGATTTCTCCTGAAAGCCAGAGAAGATTTTGCTGTGAAGTAGATCTCTGCTGAACGGATCTGAGTTGTAACAAGGTCTCAAGATAGTGACTTTAATCTGGTTCCCTGTTTGCTTCTTGTTATCTACTTTTATCTCCCATTTTGTCAGAGGTGTGATTTTTTTTTTCCTTTTTTCTGTTACATCTGCTGCACCTGTGTGATAAGGTCTCTTATGTTTGTTTATCTTTTGATGAATGAGTTCTAAAAGTCTTTTGCTTGAAAGTCAAACAACAGTCTTGTTTGAAAGTGTCTTGTCTGAAATACCATTTTGGGATCCTGCTGTTCTCTTTGAATTTGGCTTTAAATGAACTCAGGAAAGGATTGAATATCTATGTGAATGGCTGACTGACTTTTTACTTGCTTTTTCTGACCCTTTCACTGTTAAAATCCTTCACTTCAGGGGGGTTAGAAACCACTCTGTGTGATATGCTTATGAAATGTGCATGCAGTCCAGGATTTACATGTTTAGAAAGTATACCTGTATGACAGAAAGCATGAGCCTGTTTGGCTCTATAACCAGGAAAATGAAAGGGGAAATGGCCATAAGTTCATGGATTTATCTAACTTGGGCTCCTCTTCAGGAATCTCCCTAATTCCAGAGGGTTCTCTCCTCTGCATGGGCTATAAAAGTGAAGCTGAATTGAACTGAATTGCAGAAATCTGTCGCACACCACTGGTGTGAGGAAGTGCTTGCTGCAGGATTTTGTAGATGCTGAAAAGTTTGTGTAAGCTAAAAAGGTAACATTTGAGTTAGAGATGAGAAAATACTCTTAGATCCTTTAGGCTGAAAGATACAAACACCAACACAACATATCCTTGAGTGACACTTTTATGCAAGATACCTGAAAATTCTGAGAAAGCTTAAAAATTAAAATTCTTATTCAAACAAAAGGCATTGTTTTCATTCTCAGGTGTGTATCCCTGCGTACCACTAGAACTCTGCAATGGTGGTGGGGAGTGGTTGTGCTTCATTTCAATAATAAGAATAAAAATATGACCAATTCATACAACTATATAAAGTCTGGCTTGTGTTCCCTACTTTACAATAATAAATCAGTAACAATTCAAAAATGTAATTATTTACAGTACTGTATGGAAAAATGGATTTAATTTAATTTATTCTGCGTGAATTAATACATATGAAAGAGTCATCCAACTGCAGATCAATTTGAATGTATCCCTAAATGTATTTGCATCTTAATTCTGACTTTCTAGTACGATATTAAAGTGATTATTAAAATACAGTTTTTCATTTTAACCACATGTCTTGAATACTGTTAATGTTCAGGTTTCTCACCTGCACTCGAGTCAGGGTTTATAAATCCACTGTTGAGCTGTGACAGGACTGTTGTGCCCTTCACAGGCCACCAGCTCCTGATAATCTCATTTTATCTTCAGTGCTTGTGTACAAGAAGGATCAAATAAATGTGGTGCTGTTGAGTGATGCCATGATTGTTGGGAAGGACGTGTTTGGGCCCAGGCTGGTGCTCCAGCAGAAGGAGGAAGGAGGTGCTGGTGCTCCTGGGGAAGAAGGGCTGAGATGGGAGGTTTCCAATTGCTTTTCCAGAGTTGTTTCACTCAGCCTGTTCTCCCTGCACTCCCAAAGGGCTTCACATGCGTGGCCTCTCTAATAAAACGTCACCACAGCCTCTCTTGGAGGCAGCCTGTGCACCTTTCCTGCAGCAATGATGGTGCAGTGTCTGCTCACAGTAGTCTGACGTTATTTTTCTCCTTTCTCAAACAAGTGCAGGGAGTTGTAGCCAGGCTTTGGTACAGAGAGGGCTGTTGGGTAAAGGGAAGGTGGGAACAGCTTGTCAAAGCATAGGCAAGGAGTTAAGGCAACTAAAGGTAAAAAATGCAGTTTACTTTGGTGGAAAACTACATTTACATTAGTTATAGCATTATTCAAGACAACGGAGTTCTCGCTCAATTCATTTTGTTCTTTCTAATCCTTTGCCAAGCATTTGTGTAACAAAAGTTGGTATACATGAGTTGTTAGACCTAAGCATGTCCACATAGACACTGAAACACCGGTGGCAGGTCAAGTCCATCGAATAATCTGGTTTTAAAGGAATATTTGGTAGCTTATGGTAGCGATAATTTGATCTAGTTCTTGAGGGGAAAAAAAAAGTAAAAGCTGTTACTGTAGCTCTGGGATCAGAAAGAAGCAGGAGGGTATCCTGATATGCCCTTGATCTAGAGGAAAAATAATAATAATAATAATAAACTTAATGGAGAAAAATAATTAAAAAAAGAATTGATAGGGGTAAATTCAGACCAAACCCAAATTTTACCCATCAATTTTGAATGACATGCAGGTTACAAAATAGGTGATGTAAATGTCTTTCAACCTTGAACTAAAAACAGAGCAAACAAAAATCCCAATTCTGTAAATATTAAATGTTGAGTACATAATATATTAAACCTCTCAATCAGGGATTTTTTTTTTAATGTATTTTCTCCCTTACGCCCCCTTGACACTATAATAATGAAGGAGTTATTTAGTTAATGAAGAAAGCATCTTGTATTTAAAGATCTACATATTAATGTGACCTTCCTTTGTTCGTGGCTGTTAATATTTATTGCCTTTTCTCATTGAGATTTTATTTGGTTTTCTGTGACAAACAAGAGTATGATTAGTGAAGCTATAAAGTTCTCATGGTGGTTGCCTGTGTTCCCAAGATAGCAGCATTAGTGTCTGCAGAAGCAGTTAATGCTGTTTATCATTAGTGACAGAGGCTGGGAAGGGCCTTCTGTAGCTTTTATCTTTCACCTTGCCAGCAGAAGTTGATGAGCTCTGTGATTTAAATGCATAGGTGATGCTGTAATATTTATATTCATTTCACATAGACAGGAGCACAGGTAAACTGATCTTGTTGATGGAGATTAATTAAAACCATGTTACTGTACAACTGGACAGGCTGCAAATTGATATACTTGGGGAAAAAAAATGGCCATCAGCACTTCATTTGCTTTTCTTTTTTGATTAAGCTAATGTTTTCAGAATTTGTAAAAAAGGCATACAGATTAGGGCTTTATGCCTGTTTTCCCCTTGTTTGGAGTTTAGAACTTTGAACTCTACATCTCACATCCACAATTTAGAGTAAAAGAATTTTAGCAACTTGTTGGAATGCACTCTACTTTGGAAAATAGACAAAATGTCGTGTAAAATTATGTGCCTTATGAACCTTCATATTCAGAGCTTCTTTTGTATGTGCATGTTTGGAGACCTTGCATTTCCTTTATTTCCAACTCCATGCAGGATCTTTCAACATCCAGCTTGTCCAATATTTAATTGTGAATATCTGGTAAATAGATGATAAACACTGATGTTGGGCCAAAGTCTCATCATATAATTCTACTTACAGAAAAAAGTTGATGTTTTCTGTATGTGTTTTNAAATTCCATTTTAAAGTAAATTGGCTGTCCACATTTTGTAGGGTCTTGTTTTAAAAAAAATTGTAATAAAAACAAACAAATGCAAAACAAAACAAAACCAACAACAATAGCAAACCTTCGATAACAAAAATAGTTGCATTATTTGTATATATGTCAATGTAGACTTTAAAACAATCCTATAGCTGTTTCAAAAATGCTTATTTGGAGAGGGAAATTCAAGAGCTGGTCTTTCAGGACTACTGCTCAAAAGAGGTACAGACTGCTAACTTTGCTGTGATCCTTATTTGTATGTTGGGAAGAGTAAGATTTTATTGGTTCCACAGTAATGTAAAAAGAGAAACATTGATATATAGGTGATAAAAGGTGACAGTATCCACAGGAAATGTTCTGAGCTCTTTACTAAAAGCTAAGCATAAACCTGTATGAAGTACATGAGCCTTTCCTATCAGGCCCATGATGAAACCCCTTTTGTACAAAGCACCTTTTTCTGGTGATAGTTATCCTTCTTTTTCAGGATGCAGCTGCTTAAAGCATGGATGATTTACAAGTGTTTATAGTTTGGTGATTATATTATGAATAATATGGCATGTCTTGTGTTCTTTTTCCTAATTATTTTAAACAGATTACAGATTAATTATTTACCCACATAAATAATGTATAGTTGCCTATAAAATTTTTGTGTCTAGCTAGCTGTGGCTGCTTTGATGGTCAAGGTGAAAAGGAATGAAAGGGATGCATGGGGTGGAGGATTTAATGAAGCAGCAGGTATTTAGAAATGAAAATTAATAGTAATGCTTCTTGCTAGTTTACATTATTACAGTACTTCTGAATTTGTGCGAAGGACGAAGTTTGAGGACCAAGTATTACATCTGTTTGTAGCAGCTCAGTTTCACTAGGCAAAGTATAAGAAAAAAAAAAAAAGAGAGGTATGGGGTGAAATACACACCTAAATTTGCTTGCTTATGTTCTGTATTATTAAAGATACTTTTTACTCATTCCTTCTTGCTTCAAAGTCTTAATATTTTAAGAGATAATGATTTGATTGCCTGTTCTATGATGTTTTTCACAAGGTAGAAATCAGACTGAGTGATCTTCTGCTACATCCCATGCCAGGTGCAGAAGCAATGCAAACTTTTCCAGCTTGACATCCGTAAATCAGAGTCTGATCTTTGCTTAGACAGTATAATTCTTATGTTTTGGGAGGATAAAAAAGAGTTTTCTACTTTCCTCCTTTTGCTGTTGAGCATTCTTGATTCTACACAGTCTTCCAAGTTTTACATTTTTTGTAAGGGTGGCTTAGGCAAGGAGCAAAAGTGTATTTGCAGAATCTCATTTCCACCAAGAATGCCACTTCCTGCACTCCTCTTGCAGTCAGTGCTGAAGTGGAAACTTCTCCATTGAATTACTTAAAATATTTGAGTTATTCCATCACCTGGATATTGTCTGGATTTTATTTTTTTTCTTTCTTTGGGGAAGACAGCTCAGTTAACTTGTCAGTGTATTCAAAACTTATAGCCAAGAAGAGAACGATACTTATTTATCTTAAATATGGTGATGATAAAATACATGTAAAACAAAGAGTGCGCTTACAGTAATAGTAATCTATCACTACAAAGGCAATCAGAAAGATTTAGAACTGTATATTCTAAGCTTTGAAACTCACTTGGAGGATTACTGCCAGGTGACCATTCTGTTAAGGGGAGAAATGATACCAACCTCACCTGAACCTATAAATTAAATTGCAGAGAAAGTCTTAAAGTATTTGCAGATGGCAACCTTTGCTTTAATCTATCTGTGATGCAGGAGGAGCAGAATATCAAGGGAAACCCTATTTAAATGATCATGAAATTGGCTAAATTTTATACACAGGGCAACCCAGTGTTACTAAGAGAAGCTTTTACAATGAGCACCTTGGCTCAATCAGCTTTCCTATGGAAAATTCCAGTTTGATTTTCGTTTTGGTTCTTTTGAGTTCTGAGGGTTTTTTTTTTTTTTTTTTTTTTTTTTTTTTTTTTTTTTTTTTTT
>VWZU01019453.1:192087-214612 GCA_013397095.1 Sterrhoptilus dennistouni
TTTTTTCCTTTGGCCAAGCCATCATCTGTATTCCTTTTAATCTTTTTCCAGTGTTATTTCATGCTGGTCTAATAAGCCGAGGATAAAAGATGAAGGTTAAGAAAGTTCTGTGCTGCTCTGCAGTTTGGTTTTTTTCCCAAATCTTCTTCTAGACAGAAGGTGAGGGGGAAAAAATCTCAGTCACAGTTATCTTTTTTGGAGTACCCCTACTTGTGGACTCATACTGTCATGAATCCATTAGCTGCAGGAAATTCATTTCTTTCCAAGTGGAAGGAGACTTTTTTGATCATCCCAGCCACTTCCTTCAGCCTGCATGAAAAGGCCAGTACTGATGGAGGATGTTTTGTTCTTTGTTCGATACAAAGAGGACTGAGGATTCCTAATGGCTAAGAATTAAAAGGCCATTGTGA
Source organism: Sterrhoptilus dennistouni (assembly GCA_013397095.1). Lineage (NCBI taxonomy): Eukaryota > Metazoa > Chordata > Aves > Passeriformes > Zosteropidae > Sterrhoptilus > Sterrhoptilus dennistouni. The sequence continues at coordinate 192,498 of VWZU01019453.1, forward strand.
TAATTTGTTGAGCTTTAACTGGAAAATGAAGCTTAGAAAATGGGGGAATTTACTGAGGATAAATAAATGTAATAAATTTGCTCCATAGCTCATATAACTAATAATAGCTGATTTGTCTAATAACTAATATAAAATACCCATCTGGAAGAAAAAAAAATCATGATCTTATTGCATTTTCTCACAAATATTTTTCATTAGGCTGAAGATAAATTCTGCACCCATATGCTCAATACATTTAGCTGCCAAAGATTCCAGGTATTTTACCATCCAGAGCAGAGGCAAATCAAAAAGGGAGTTATTCTCTGGTCTCAATTTTTTTTTCCTGTTGTAACACGGAAACATTTGAGTCTGTCTCTGTCAGTGAACTGGATTAATAAGGGTAATTATTTCATAAAACATTTCCATAATCTGTGTATTTTGCCTCCCTATTCTTCACAAAGAAATATTTTTTTTCCTTGCTCCAACATAGGAAATCACCTGAGTTGTTACTGGTGGAGTACAAGAAAGGACTTGCTAAACTTTGCTCAGTCCTATGACTGAAGGGTTTATGGAAAAAAAGTTAGCAATTTGGTTTTCATGTAGAACTCTTTAATCACTTTATATTCCATTGTTGTAACATGGATTTAAGGCCTTTAATTATATAAGCTTTTTTGGAATAAATTACCTCTGCTCTAATCTAATTTAATAGACTTTGTGTGGTATGTGGGGGATTTGTAGATAACAATTAGTCTAGGTAACATCAAATTTAATGGTAAGAGGAATGGAATTCTTTAAGGTCAGTGCTAATGCTGCATTAGTTATGCCTGAAATTGATACATAAGGGGATAACATCAAATGAAATTTTAATGTCAGCTACCACCAGTAATTGATTGATTGTTGTTGATGCTCAATGCAAGTAACACTGAACAGCAGAGAAGTCTGGGCTAAAATAATTTACCATCAATTAATATTTCAGCATGCTGTATTTGTTTATGACTTGAGAACATCTTAAATCCTAAACCAAATATAAGCAAATTTTAATTCAGTAAGGAGAAGGGAGTGAATTGATGCTTGAGCTTCTTAGGTGTACATTTATTTAACTATTTTTAATACAATTAGAGTTATAAATAATGGTTCAAAGACATATTTCTATGAGAAAAGTTAATGCTTGGAAGTTGATACTCACATTTTTATTGAAGTACTAGCCTACTCTTTCTCCACAAAGAAACCAAGACGTAGCTAACACTGCTTTGTTTGAAGTGATCTCATTTCTTCATCTGGCGATGACTTTTGGCAGTACGTGGTAGAATGAATTTCATCTTATTCACTTCTGTTTGAATTGTGAACACTTCTGTCACTTTTCCTTTTTTCGATGAACTCCAAAGCCATGCTAGAGTCCCTACTTATTTATTTATTTGTTTGTTTGTTTGTTTAATTAATATATAGATACATGGTGCTTTTAGTGTTCTTTCTACATCTCTACTTTGAATGAGATGTTACAAATAACAGTCTGCTCCTCCTTGGCTGTTTTAGGGAAAGCTCTGTGGAAAGCTCCACCATCTCATCACCTGGAAGAGCTTGTGCTCACTTCCCTGGTGTGTTTGCTCAGGTCACTGTGGGGGAGATGGCAAAGCTCCTCTGTCCCAAGGAGCTGCTATTGGAGTAAATGATTTCCCAGCTAAAATGCAAAAAACGGTGTCGGTAAATAGAGGAGCAGTTGTGGGCTGGAGTCTAAGAAAGTTCCTTGTTAGTCAGTTTTGTCTGGATTTGTTTTTTACTTGTGTTTTCATGGGAGCTGACTGTAGCACTTACTTAAGGAATTGGGGAGGAAGGAGGAAAAGAACTGTCAATTTTCAGATATTAATAGATTTCTTTTAAAAAGTTTTTTTTTAAAAAAACTCAAATAGGAGAGAAAGATGTGAGAAAAATGCATTTTATTTGTGACCATTCAAAATTACCAAATTGTTGCTGTTTGTAGTAGGATGTGTTCTCTTGAAGAGCAAGCTTTCTTTCTGTACTGAACCAGTGTCTTACGTTTTTCCTGCTAATTCTCCCCAGGATAGTGTTGGAACAATGATGAACTTTATTCTTCTGTTAAATAAACAATTTCCTTTGTGTACGGGATTAGCAGAATGCCAATTAGGAAGAGTTCTTCAGTGGGAATCTTTTCTTTTTCCCTCTGCATCTTTTTGAACCTGTCATTGTCCTAACACAGCTGCTTTTTGATGTAAATAACTTTTGTTTAAAATGATTGTATAAAAGTGCCAGTCAGCAACATTATGATCAAAGAATAAGCCTGAGCTCTGGTTTTTATTCCTGTCATCTCTTTGAATGGCAGAGCTGAGTAGCTCCAACCAGTTGTGGATGCTGATTTTTGTTTGAGAAATCTGCTTCAAAATGAAACACTTCTTAATTTGCTAAAAGTTGCCATTTAGAGGAGGCTTTGTATTGGCACACATTAAATGTAATAATTCAAGATATAATTATATTTCATTTGGTTATGTCATGTATTTGACTTTGTCATGTTAAGAAACAAAGTTTTGAGAACCATATGAACCACTTGAGGAAAAGAGTCTGCAGAATTGGATGTAAGATGAGGACTTCTAAATGACTGAAATTCTCTGCTCTGCATGGAGTATAACTCCTTTTAGGCATGAGCCTATTTTGGGAATGCCTATGACTGATATATATAACCAAAGCTGACTCTTTGGTTTGTATTTTGAAAGTGAAACAAATTTTTAGTAACATACAGTTCTTCAGCGGCTGATACCAATACATTATTTCATGTTTTATCCAACTAGTTATTTTAATGCTGGATGATAGAATAATATCAGTTGGATGGAGGAGACCTCAGGAAGTTTCCAGTTAAATCTCAGGGCAGAGTTGGTTATGGAGTCAGACCAGGGTGCTCAGGGGTTTCTTCAGTCTGGACTTGAAAATCTTAGGCTGAAGGTTGTACAACATCTCAGGGTAACTTGCTTCACTGGCTGACTGTCCTCATAAGTGATTTTTTTTTTCCTCAGTTCTAGTGGGAATTCCTCAATTCAATTGATGCCTATGAGGGGGTGTGGGGAGGAATAAAAAAAAATTTAAAAACCCAAACAAACCCAGCCAACCAACTAACCAAACCCAAAACAAAACAAGCCCCAACCCTCAGACATAATTTAAAAATCTCATATTGAAGGCGTTTCTATTTAATGTAGAAGTGAAGAATGCAGGAATCAGTTCTAAGGATAAGTGGAGTTTCTTCGTTGTTTTTCTTTTTGCTGTGTGGTATTTTGGGTTTGTGTGGGGTTTTGGGGGGTTTTTGTAATTTGTTTTGTTTTGCTGGTTGTGTGTTTATATGGAAAAGCAGCTATAGTCTTGTAATGTTTGGTAAAACTGTATGGACTACAAACGTAGATGTAGATTTCTGTTTGCTTAATGGAGTGACATTTTGGAACTGTTTCCTCCAGGTTCTTGATGACAAAAAAAACAACCTTTCTAAAACCATTTCAGTAATGTCTTTCAATATATTTTATTTTGTATTGGTACAGCTAAGAGTTTTACTGGTTCATTAGAGTTCATAGGCTGGTCCTTCCATGTTGGAAAGCTTTGGTGTATGTGGCAGAAATTACTATTTTAAAGACAATAAACATTTTAGGGATCTCAGTACGTTTTAGAATTCCTGGTGGAAATAAAACGGTGAGCAGAATTTAATGAGATTAGGCTGTCAAAAAAAAAATCTTACAAACTCATGAATAAAACTGCTGCTTAATTGCTAAATGCTGGGAAAAGAGTTTATCATGATCATATTAGACATAGAATTGTTGGTTGTTTGGGTTTTTTTCCCCCAATTCCTTGTGGCAAATTTAATTGGTTGTCCTATATTTTATTGTTTGTGAACACTTCTTTGATTGTGATTTAATATCTGAAGCAGAATGTATCTCTCATATAATTAGAATTTGGGTTTTCACTGTGGGATGTGAGTAGGTTGAAACAAACCCAGACTTGCATTTGTTTTCTTTCCTAATAAAAGAGTCATTATATATCTTGGGTGAAGCTAACAGCTATAATTCTCTGACATTAGTTCATTTGTTTGAAGCCTAAACACTGTCCTAGTTTTTCATGATGATCTATTAGCTGTCTATACCGTATTTTATTTCAGTGTGTATTTTTTCTCAATTAGATTCAGATCATTTGATCTTGAATAATATTTATGGATCTATGGTACCTATTGCTGTCTGTTTTCTGGAGCGCATGTCTGAAGACCAACCAAAACAATTAAAACCACAAGAAAGGAAAAATACTTAGCAGTCCCTCTGAATTTGAAAATAACTGTTGAAGGAAGCCTTGCATTTAAAAATGTTCTCATCAGGAGAGGAAAATGTCACAGCTTCTAAGTAAAAAATAAGTGCATGCAGGTATTGCATATTGCCAACCAAAAAGGCTGCTGAGCGTTCCCCCTCACCTCCCAAATGTGCAGAATCCTACCTACACCTGTTATGGTAAAGTCTCCAGCCAAATGTAGAGGATGCTTAGGAAATATCAGGGGAAGAAAACAGTTGAACTGATGTCTGTTTACAAGCTCAGATTCCTGGAATGCTGCAGTTTACGTAGAGAATATTTGCCTGACCCTTAAGTCTTGGAGAAGGTTTTATGCCATGACCTTAAGTTGATACTCTTATAATCTGTGCCTGTTGTTTGTGTGAATGATAAAGACTACAGAGTTTGGCTACACATTGTGTAGAAAAAGGACTCACTCCCACCCTCTATTCCTTGTTGATTTCTTATAATGGTTTCCAGTATTGCATTGTGAGTAATAGCGAGTTGCTTATTTACTCATTCAGTAATAAAGATGATGTACTCTTCCATATTCAGCATGAAAAATGTTTTAAAAAAAAAAAAAAGGCTATGTTCAGCATACCAGGCTTCGAAGTGAAAAGACCTTCATCATATGAAGGCTAAGTGTAAAGGAAGTATGCTTGATTATTTTTGAAAAACCAATTCATCTAGTTTAATATTATTATGCATTGTTTTTAGACAATGGTGATCTCAGCAAAAAGTGTGATTAACTCAGAGCTGACAGCCATTATTTATATGAAAATCTACTTGTATTCAAGAGTGGTATCATCTCTCATTGTTCCTGGGATAAGTGCTGCTTCAGCAAGACACAGCAAATGAGAATTTCCACAATTTTGCACAGTACGGAGCGCCCATTGTCGTGGTTTTGCTTTTGTTTCTGCTTGCTCTGACTGTTGAATTAAATGAGTTTACATTTGGAACAGGATGAGATCTTGTACCCCATCAGTTGCAGAGCTCCAGGTGACAGGTGGTAATTCCTGAAGCGATAGGAAGTTGTGTGCCTTTGATCCATAACCTTTGCCTCCCTAACTGCTGTGGTCCTTATTAGAGTCCTCCCAATTTTGGGTGTCTATAAAGCACCCATTCCTCACAGTGAAATCACAGTCTGCCTTTCCCTGTCCACCTGTGCCTGGAATTTAAGTCCTTATGTCCTATATAAAACCTATTCAGAAAGTCTAATTTTGGTTCAGGGCTGCTCCTTGCTGGAGGATTGTGTTAACTCAAAAACTCTTTCAAAGACTTCACCATGTATTAGGAAGACAAATTATTTTGGAGAAAACGTAAAGCCAGGAAAAACCAAGGAAACCTAAATTAGTCTGTACAGACACCAATACCTAGACAATGACCTGTTCTGCATAAAGAAACTGGAGAAATTGAAATACAGGGCTATAGGGGCAGTTGGACATTTAATATAACTAGAATTAAGAGACACTTCTTCTCTCATGATGCCTTTACTTTTTACAAGCTTTTCTTCAGTGTTTTCCCAGGTCAGCTCATCTTTCTCAAAAACTGACAAAAATGCCCTTGAAAAAGGTACCTTTCCTTTCCTCACAAGGATTTGTGTACTTGAAGGTTTCTCCATCCTTATGCTTTTTAATCTAACAAAAAGCTTATTGGTTTAATGCATAGCTAAGGAAAATGATGTTGTCTTTCAAATCTGTGCTTGTCAGTTGTTTTCTGGAAAGAGGTGGCAGTGTCTTCCTGAGCAGATTGAATTCTTTTTAAGAATTATAGGCATATGGTGAGCATCCCAACTGTTTTAGAATAACATATTTAAAGTAAAAGTGTTGGTGCCTCATCATAGTCACATAGTTATCTCACAGACTACATTCATAAAATTGTTATATTTCAGTATTCATAATGCTGCTACAATTTCCATATGTATTATCTTCCTATATAATAGAGTTTACAACAATCCTGTTTTCAATATCAGTGGAGAGGCTTTTAACATTTCTGATAAAAGTATAAAGGTAAAATGGAAGTCTAGAGATTTATTTTCATGGAACTATACAAGATAGTCAAAAGGACTTAACAAAACTAAGAGGAATGCAGATATTTTAGTCTTCTTTTCAATGAGAGGGAAATTTCTAGACATTTACAAATGCCATTTTGGAGAGGGAGATGGTAAAAACACCAAGCTATATTTGTTTTTAGAAACTGGTTTTAGTCCTGTTTCTTAGGAGGGGTGTTTCTGGTTTGAAAGAAGACAACTGAAGCTTTCATTGCAGCATCACCTGGCCTGTGGCTGCTTCTCTGGAAGGGTTGGAAGGGTTAAGAGCTCCCTACAGTCCTTTTATCATGGGGAACACAGGGCAAATCCCAGGCTGGTGTGGGCACAGCAAAGGGAGGTTGATGTCTGCAGTTCAGGCAGCTGAATTCCAGCTCTGCTTCATGCTGTTTGTCAGCAATTCATCTCAAGAACATTACCTGTAAACATTTTTTTTAAATTATTTTTTTCATGTTGATGGTTGCAACACAACACAGTCCCTCCCATCCTAATTCACTGTGGGGAAAATAGAGAATATTTCAGCAAGTTACTCAGTTGCAACAAATGTACACAGCAGATGTCGTGTGAATTTTCACAGAACAAAAAGAGGTTGTCATGTTTATAAAATCACAGTGTCTTGTACATGACCTGTAGATGCATGGGTTCAGCTTTAGAAGTGTGTATCAATTTTAAGTACCCCATTTCTTCTTTATAGAATAATCCAATAATTCTGTTCTACATTAATTACTTGTGTATTTACCCAGTGGTTTCTGTGTTAACAATCTACAATTTATCAACCATTAGGATTAAAAAAAAAAAAAAAAAGTCAGGAAAGGCTTTTGTAATTCTGAGTCTTGTGAAGAGTACACATACTTTGGTATGTCAAAATTCTGAGCTACAATATTTGGAATTCTTTCTGGATGGGGGTCACCTCTGGCTGATTGGGTGATTTAAAGGAACAGGGATTCAACACGTAGAACAAATTGCAGTACTCTAGTGCTGCGGCATAGGAGAAAACTTTGAGTGTCAAAATTTTCTGTGGAAAGGAGTATCTAAAGAACCAAGGGGAAGCTTTGTTTCATGACAGCTGCTCAGCACAGAAGATGATTTCTTAAGGCATGTCTCATCATGTAAGGCATGATTGCTGAGTACATTTTTATGCCTTGTTAAAATAAGAACAGTTATTGCTACGTATGCATCCAGAAGTGGATCACAACAAGGTTGAGCCTGAAAAGCAGGCAGACTGTTTCATGAGTTCTTGTTTCTCTGCCTCTTTGAAAAGCAAAACAGTGCACAAGTCTTAAATGAATTGAATCTGACATTGCTATCCATCCTCCTTTTTCTCCTGAAGTCTAGTTCATGTGAACTATTGATGTTCAGGAAGACTCTGCAGTTTTATGAGTTCAGGCATTTGTAAAACCACTGCAGAGTGCTTTCTCTTTAACTCACCCAGAACCTTCCAGCAGTAATGTAAAGGTTATTTGAAACTTGGAACAACAAAATTGAATTCTGAATCAGGCTGTATTTGTATTTACAAATACAAAAACATTTATGTGTATATGCATAATAAAAAATAATTTATTTGTATTTACAAATGTCTGAACTGGATCAGGCTGTGGTTGCTTTCCCTCCTGCTTCATCACCACTTGATTGGTGACTGAGAGCAGAAGTTAGCAGCATCCTTCTGGAATTAGAGCAGTGCTGTTGAGCAGGGCCCTCTGAAATACACAGTCTCCACTGGTTTCTCAGGAGTGTGTTTAAGGGAATGTTTTGTTGGCAATACTGACTGCTTTAATATTCTATTCCTTTGACGTTTCCAAAGGCATGAGACCAAATCACTGAACTTTCTTCATTAGTGAGGGGAGCCATTGAGCTAAATGGAAGAAATGAGGCAAAAATTGTTCCCAAAGGGGTTCTAAATGGGAAAGGGTTTAGAAAACCTAAGTTCACACCCCAGTGTCCTCAACTGACCCCAGTGGTGTGAATTAACAACATTCAATTAAGATGAGCATAGACACTTGGTTGCTTATTTCAAATTTCTCTTCTTTTGATCCCCATCACTGACATTTTGTAACACAGGGAAGTTTAAATGGAGTTTAGAATCAAAGTTTCTGTGGGTATAAAAAACTAGATCCTACAAGATTCCTTAGAGGCTTACAGCTCTTTCTCTCTGGAGTCCTGCTGCTCCCTCTGTGACTCCACGTGGCAGTAGCATCTCTCCCATTCAGAACACAAGATATAATGTCTTCCTTTGTATCAAAGGATATATGATAATTAGCATGATTTGTGTCACAGTTTAATTTGACCCCCTCAGCTGGTGGGGATGAAGCCTTATTCCATTACAAGAGGGAATTTTTAAAGTGAGGCATGATTATTGACCTCCTTTACTCCTGCTGTGCTGAGCCACCCTCCCCTCTCACCACAACTCCCTTTTCTATTTCTCCTTTTCCTTTTCTCTAATCCCAAGAAACTCATCACCTTCAGCTTTCTCCTCTGTGTGCATGGAAACAAAACAAAACAAATCCTTAATCAATCAATCTACAACCAAGACAAAATCAACCCAAAACAATCATTCTGGACTTTGAATGGGAAAGAGAAAAGGGTAGTAAAGGGTGAGGATTAAAAAGGAATATGGAGGATTCTCCTGTTGAGTCACAAAGTTCAGAATAGACCCCTGGGCTAAACTGAGCCTGCACTTGACCAACAGTTTATGCCTGAAGTCCCAACAGCACTTAAACCTTACCAGGAATGGGGGAATGTAAGTCAGTCCAGGATCCATTGGAGAATCCAAAGGAAGGTAATGACTCATTTATGGAATTTGATTATTTCTGCAAAGCATCTCCTGTGCTGCTGTTCACAACTTCCACTGAGCTGACCAAAATTCCTTCTGACATGCCGGTTTTAAGAAAATGGCTTTAAAATTCTATCTATTTTAAGTGGTAATCTCTTCTGGTCTTCCTTGGAAGTTTAGTCCTAGCAGCTCATTTGAAGAGACCCTGAGAAGACAGATGGTGCTTTGAAACTGAGAGCAGGAGAGCTTTCAGATACACAATTTAGTGTGACAGGAATTCATTTCATTATGTCAGAAAAATAAAACTTTGAAAAGAATACATTGCAAGAGGCATGCTTAGGAATTCACAAATTGATGAATTATTGATTATGCCTATCAATGCAGAAAACAAATTAAAGATAAGGGGAAAAATATTTGGAAAGCGTGTTCATTCCAGATGCATTATAATCATGGTGTAAATACTTAGAGAGAAGCTCAAATATTTTTAAAAGGCAAGACAGTCACACTGCTTCAGATCCATCTTTCTGGCAGTTGTTAAAACAGCTGCTATACATGAAAATGCATTTTGAAACGGTGTGTGGGTATTTGACAGGAGAAAAGGCTTAATGTTAAAGCAGAGAGTACAAGGCTATGGGAGTATAAAATGAATTAAAAGTGAGAAAAAAGGTGGTTCTTTCTAAACAGGCGTGCATGGGAACAAAATGTGTTTGCAGATTTCAGTCCCCAAAGAGTTTGGCTGTGGGAAGAGGCAGGCTGTGAACATTTGAAAAGTGCACTCTGAAAGTGATTCAAGTGTTCAGTGCAGTGTGATGAGGCCCACTCAGGAATAAAATAATTACAGAGGCAAACTACACTAATCCAAAGAAAATTGGTAAGCTCATTTATTATTTGAAATAACTTCCCAAACTTCCATCATCATCACTTTTTTTTTAAGCCAAATATTTTAAGTGAAATATTTTTATATAACTGACATAGCTTCATTTTAGTGCTGTATGTTAACTAGAAATGTCATTTATAATTAATGTATTTGGAACAAATCCTCCTTTTCACAGTCAAAATGTGCTTTTAAATATGTCCATTTGTCTAACAAAGTCTTTTCTAAGCCATGTCAACTAAACGGATTTGAAATCTTGTCAAAAAAGAAAATACCTTATTTTAGTCTGTATTTAATTTAATTCTATTTACACAGGAGCTGCTAGAGCATGTGATGATTTTAAGAGTGGAAATTTTATAACACATCTGCAAATTATTATGCATAAAATCCATCTCTTAACTAATTAGCAGTCTCAACATGTTTCCTGAAGTATAAATGAATTATTAAATGTTGGCTCTGATGAGGAATGATTGAAAAGAGAGAATTATTTCTTTAGCCATTATGGATGAGGATCAGAAAAAAGGGAAACTAATTCTACATCAATAAATAAAAAAAAAGGAGAAGTGGAGATCAGTTTGGTTTTCTTGATTTCCAGCTGTGCTCCCCAAAAGATGCATCCTACACCTGCTTCCTTTGACAATTCTGTCCAAAGAAAGAGAGGGTTCGACACAGAAATAAGACTACAAAATTCATAGTTAATACTATAGCAATCAAACTCATCTTTACATATTTTCTCTTATAAAATGAACTTTTTACAATGGTCATGAGGTCTTTCAGGTACAAAAAGTAATAATTTGACCCCTGCTACTTTCTTTGCCCATCTTTGTGAGGGGAAAACATGTAAAACCCTGTTGCTTTGAATTTTGTCTTTGTGGTTGTGCTGTGCAAGGCTGTGCTCCACATTTTGTGCTCATTTGGTTACTGGAACATATTTTTTTCCTCAATGAAATGCTGAGCTCTGACATAAAATGATACTTCTGTTAAATACATGGGATGAAGGGCCAGGCTGTGGCAGGGAAACAATGTCAGAACAAATTGTGGCTCTGCACTTTGAGCCTGGTATCTCCCCAGAGGTCCTTGATAGGACCCAGTTCACCTCAAAATGCACACTGGCTTTGAAGGAACATCACTTGATGTCCTCCCCTGTGCCAGCAGCTCTGATCAAAAATCTCTTTTGTCACTGTATATTTGGTGAAACAATCGAGCTGAATCCCTTGAGGGGTGATCTTTGGGGAAGGAAACAGTGTTCCACCACCAGTAAAGGGAGCTGTAAATGGATTTCAGATGGATGTTGTTCTAGGACAGAGAGATGAATTTACCCTGTAAAAAGTATCCATGCTGAAAAATGCCTTGCAGGAGAGAAGGAGGTGTTAGGAGGCATAATTTCAGCAATGTTATAATTTCAGATAAAGACTATATATTTTAAGGTAATGACTACTGGTGTAAGTGGCAGTGCCTATTTTAGAACCTTATCCTTGTTCTTACTAAACTTACTTGATGCTTCATATTGATTTGGTCATTTATTCTCACCCTCTAGTCTGCATCCTTGTGCTGTTTATCAGTGTTGCTTTTATGTGTGATTGGCTTTAAGAAGCAGCACTGGAAATAACTCAGTTCCTCTAAAGTAGTTCTTAATTCATTATGAATCTTGAGAAATCCAAAGCTGTGCATTTTTTAACTTTTTTGTTACCTTTACACTTTCATGCAAACAATATGTGAACTGTGTTCGTTTTGCTTGATTCTGGATTGGCTGAGGATGACAGGAAATCATCTGACTTCAACTAGAGACTTGGGGAGAGTTCATCTCTATTTAATATGAAAATACTAAAAGTTTAGAGGGGTGTTGATATAAATCATAAAGTTTAATTTTCTTCTTGGTTTGATAAAAGGATGTATTTTATATTTTAGCAACTTTTTTAAAGGTGCAAGAGGTCTCTAAAGAATAATGTTATTTTATTTAGCTCTTATTTCCAATCAGTTCTGTCCTAATCTATGTGAATGAGGAATACTCATCTAATGCCACTTAAGCATCTAGGCTTAGTTAAGAAAAATACTATCTGAAATAGAAATGCAGTGTAGCTGTCAAAACTATCTTGCTGCTGATCTTAACTTTGAAAAATAGAACATTTTGGATGGTTTAATTTTTTTTGGTGATTTTTCTTTCTAATAAATCTAGGCAGTAGATGCAAAGCGGTTTTATTTGTTCTCTTCTATTAGTCAAACACTTTCAATACAGTTTTTCAGTCCATAGGTTCTAGCAAATATTTGGCTTCCTTTTATATAAGTGTGAATGAGGATATTTGAATATGCTGTTGGGTTATGGTAGAAATTGATTTAAAGTATCAGAGTACTTTTTTGTTTAGTTGGTTTTTCTTTTTTAATAATTATATTTGGGTTTTGCATTTTATCCTAGTAACACAGATTTGATTACTTGAATACTATTATGTCCAGACAGCAGAAGATTATAATTTTCTCCTCCTTTTTCCATTTCTAGCTCGAAATCTCTCTTTATTTTACTTTAGCAGTTTAAATAAACCTCTGTGTTCTGGTTCTGAGTGTGAGGTGTTCAGCTGCCTGCTGGGTTAGATCACCTCAACCCTTTCAGGAGAGTTTTCTGCCCCTGAGTGAATAACTGGGCACTCTGCGGCGCTCTGAGTGATGCTGCTGCCATCCCAGCAGCCTGGTTTGTCATCCTCTGACCTCGTGGCTGTGCAGAGGATAGGGCAGCACAACAGTGGGATTTATTTTTTTTTCCCCCAGAATACAGAAGCACAGTTGCTTGTATAGAGGAGTCATTTTGTCAGCCCTGGGCACATTTATAGGGAATTATTGAATCCAGCAGCATCAGGTTGAGATTGATACGATGCTGTGCACAGGGTTGTGTTGTCCACTGTTGAACAAAATAGAACAGAGTATCCACTCTGGCCTATGGAAATCCTTAATGTACACACTCTAAAATATGTACAAAAGGTGCCACAGATAACAGAGTGGTTCTGTCTGTAGTTCTGTTATTCACATGAACTACTTATTCAAGGAAAGTAATCAAAATGGGGAAGGAAAAAAAAAAGCATAGCTAGTCCCCATTATCATTATCATAGACATAGTTTTCACATTTTTCCTCAAATTGCATTGAATTGCATTGAATACTTTACTTACGTTGCATTCAATACTTTATCTTGGTGAGCTGAGGTGTTTGTAGGGCCATGGGAACAGTGTGTGTTTGAGTAGCAGAGAAGTAAGTGCACAGCAATTTGTATATTTTGTCCATTCAAGAAATAATTTGGCTTTTGACCAACTTGTGTGGGCTGCTTTTTGAGTTTTTTTTTGACATTTGAAAATAAATCCTCAGCCTTAAGAATATTTTTTGTTTGGTTTTTAGAGGCAGAAGGCAAACTGATGACAAGGAAATCATATCTTGCTCTCCCACAACCTGATAAACACTGTCATATTTGGGAAATTCAGGACAAAATGTAATTTTTCTGTAGCTTTTGAGGTATTACTATTTCTCCATAAGCAGTATAAACACCAAAGGGCAAAGTATCTTTTCAGATTCTCTTATTTTCTAATGACCAAGGGATTATAAAATATAAATACACCCTCTAAATTGTAGAGTTTGAATTAGGAACAGCAATAATCTCTTAACCAGACTACATGATAGTTATTTTTACAGTAAGGATTTTTTGTTTGATTGATTTCTTTCTAATTACCCTAGGAAGGAAAATTCTGTAAAATCTGAAGTAAAATCTTATTTCTTTATAAGTTTTCATTTCAAATGTGAATGGTTTCTATCAAGGGAATTAATTGCATTATTTTTTAGCTTGTGCATGATCAGCAGTTGGCAACTCTGTTCCTATTCAGTCTTTTTATTGGAAGTCCTCCGTAAATGAAGAAGATAAAAAACTTGTTTTCAAATCAATAATTATCAATTAATTAAAATAAGCAAACAAAATCTCAGAGAACAAATCAACAAAAAATTAACATCAAACCACCAACAATCTGCTCACCTCGGTTTACTTTCAGTGGAGGAATAAACCAACCACTCCTCAGAACAATGTCACCACTCAACTGATTGATGTCTCTGCATTTGGGTCCAGAGTAAATTAGACCCACAGCAACTCATGGAAAGGGGGAAAAATTTATTTGGGGAAATCCTTCTCTTACTGAGCTCATTAGTTTATCCTTGGCTTTCTTTGGCTGCCCCTGCCTCTGTCTACAACCACTGTGGGATTGGTGAAGCTGGTCTCAATTTAGGACATTCAGGCGACAGGATGCTTCCCTGAGAATTTAGTAATTACAACAGGAAAAAGAAAACTATAGTAGAAGAAAATAATTAAGAAAAAAATTGTATTTAAAAAAACCTCACAAAACACACGAAAACCAAGTAACAACAAAACCTTTTGTACATATTTCCAGATTTTTTTCTATGATAATTTTATGCAACAGCCACACTAAAATTAGAGTAATTTTGTGGCTCATGGATCTTTCCCCTTGTAAATGATGTAGTGAGTCAGGATAGGTTTATGTGCTTTATCAGCACACTCCTATCTTCAGTGGGAATTTATGATACAGTTGTTAAGCCTCCTTGCAAATTTCCCTGTGAATAAAGGATTAGTTTTTGTGGTGGAAGTTACTCCATCCCAATACAAGCAAACCTTTATTCAGTGGTTTTGTTTGTGTAGCCCGCATTAAAAGATTTAAAAAAATGCTTACAGTGCAATCTTTGGAGAAATTGCATTTTTTGTCTTCTCAAAAAGCTGTAAAGCTCCTGACTGGAGAGAGGCAGCACCCCCAAAGCAAAAGTTTTCTGATTATTGCTTTGTGTCAGTGCAAGTGTTTGAGGGATGGGGGAGTAATCAGCCTCTAGCAAGGAAGAAGTTGTTCTTTTGAGCCACTGCTTAATGTGACACTGTGTCACACCATCTGTTTTATGAGCAGGAGCTCCAGGAGAGCAGATTGTGAAGGTACTGAGTGGTGGGGTGGTTCAGGGATGGAAAAAAAAGAAAAACTGTTAAGTTTTGATCTCTTAGGGGCTAATCTGCAGGTGCTGTGAAATCTGTTTATTCTTTTGACTTTAGTGGAGCTCTAAGGATGTCTATCAGTTCAGGATCTTGCTCTCTTCCCCATCTATATTTTGACCAAGTCAAGCGAGAAATAAATCCTTGCTGAAGAGGCAAGCAATTCCCTTTTGCTCCTCTCTTGATTTGGATAAGATCTGGCACTTTGAAGAATTTATTAGATTTACAATGTCCTTTGATTCTCTTTTTATGTATGGCAAGAAATGCAACACTTCACCTCTGCTCCTGTTTCTGTTGGGTTGGGTTTTTTTTGTTCCTAACCTCCAATTTAAGAAAGAGGAAATAGTGTATGAAGAATTGCATCAAGCACAAAGCCTGCTTTGACAACAAATTATTCCTAACTGCAAGAGTCTTATAAAAAGATTCTGCGCACTGCAAAATATATTCGCAATTAAAATGATGTGGTTGGTCAAAGTCAAAAACCAACCTTTACATTCAGGGAGGAAAATTATAGACAAAAGACAAAATAATCTGCATTTTTAAGGGGAGTAGATGGTAAGTGTTTAAATATTTTCTCAATTAAATTTAAAAAAGAAAAAAAAGAAGAGGGGAAAAAAAGAGTTAAATTTCCTTTTGGCAGCATTCATTTAAACATTTTTCAGTTGCTTAAAATAAGGTATCTAATGCCACATAAGGTGCTTTAATGTAGGCAAGAGATGTGTCTGGAGTAGATCAACATCACACAACATCTTTGTGAGCCTTGGGACTGGCTGTTGTATGGCACAGGACACTTGTGTTTGAGCAGCAAAACCCACTCCCAGAATAACTTAACAACTGCATCCTGGTTCCCTATTGTTATTATTAGTTGTCATTATAAAAATTTTACTGTTTTAAGTCATTGAATGAGGAGTAACCCTTTGTGTACTCTCTGCAATTTAATTTCCAGAATATTAAATAGTCATTTGCGTGTGGTTTTTAACACATTTGGCTTTTAGCACGTATTCTAACTTTCCCTTTCTTGTAGTCTCAGAGTTCAAAAAGCTTTGGAAGTATTTGGATTTCTCAGAAACCAGGGCTATTGAGGAAGCTGTTTTGATAAAAGAAAACACACAATTGAAAGAAGAAAAAGTAGAGGAATGAGCCCAAAGATGTGTTCTGCTATCACACAGCAGTTCCTCAATATCTCTGTGAAGATACAGCTTTGGAAAAAATCACAGTCCACTTTATGAATGTTGAGTTTTGCGGGCAATATTCATGCTGTCTAAATGGTGTTGTTCATTCATTAATGGACGGTGTGAAAACCAAACTATTGCACTTTCAAATGAGAGAGATTTTCCTATCACTAAGACTTTTGATATCCTAGAAGGCATCATAAAGTTTCTTGGCAGTTTAGACACTTGAAAAGTGTCTATTTACATGGGAAGTTATACATCATCTGCATTAGCTGTAGTGGAGGAAGAGAAAAAAAAATTAAAAAATAGCTGACTTTCGGAGCAGTTTCTCACCACATAAAAATCAAGGAGGTACATGAATTATAGCTGCCTGATGACATGTATTGGGTATGGACAAACATTTTGGAAGTAGTAATATTTTAAATATTGAGTGCTATCTCTCTCCTAGAAATAAGGAAAAGAGGTTCTACTATAATGCAGCTGTTCCTTTCTAAGAGCTTGGTAGTGTGTTTGCCCCCCTCTACAGGTAATATATTCTAAATCTTTTTTTCAGTTCCACAAAGCATAATTCTTACGAAACCTGGCACTTTTTTCCCCCAAAACCATTTTCTTCTAAAGGTATTGTTGTACTTCTAATAACTGTCATTTGTTTCTCATGTAAAATTAAAATATTCTTTTCCCTTTCTGTGATACTAAAATATTGATGAAATAGCATTCACTGGAAGGATGACATTTCTTCTTACAATAGTTTTAAGTTTTCACACTTAGTCAGAACTTACTGTGTCCTCCCCTAACATTTTATTATTTTCAGAAGAAAGAAGTAAGACTTCAGTCTGGTTTAAAGCAATGCTTTCTGTAAATGCATTTTACATTTTCCAATTTGTTTTAAGATTAAAGTAGCTAATACTTTTGCTTCCTTGGTCATAAAGAAATGCATGTATTTGTGTCAAATTGGTATTTGTATCTAGGTGTGAATGTGTGCATGATGTACACTAGCATGCATGTGCATGGGGAGTAGGAATAGTAGGCGTTGTGCCTACTCTCTCTTTGCTGGTATCCTCTGTTTTGTTGATTCTTCATTCATTATGTGCAGTCAAATAACCAGGGAAGTTAATTAAGTAACTGTCTGTAGAGCGTAATTATAACAGTGAACAGGAAAAAGAAAAGTATATTTTTTTATTCTTTAATTACTGCTTTGCACCGTTTACCATTCCTTTACAAAACATTTTTATTTTCTGTGTTAACTTCAAGTGTAATGTTTCTGCAGAAAATGTTTTTGGATTGCCTTATGTGTAGTGGTTGTTATCCACCTGTCTCTTTCCTGCCTGAGCAGGGAGATTCCAGGAACACGTTTCACTCTAAAATTTTTCTTACAAAAGCCTTCACTCTTATTAGTAACCATGCCCAGGAGCTTTAATTTTCAAGTGTCTCTTGGAGACATCTTTTTTTACTTTGGATTGGTTTGGTTTTACTTTATTTGCTCTGCTGGAATATTTCATAGATTACATCAGACAACATCACAGAATCAATTAGGCTGGAATAAAGCTCTGAGATCACAGAGTCCCACATGTGGCCAAACACTCCATGTCAATGAAACCAAGGCACTGAGTCCAGTCTTTCCTTAAACACCCCCCTGGGACAGTGACTCCAGCACCTCCCTGGACAGCCCATTCTAATATCTGATCACCTTTTCTTTGAAGAAATTCTTGCTACTGTTCAACCTAAACTTCCCCTGCCACATCTGGGCAGAATATCCTCTCATCCTGATTTTCTGACAATTGATCAGTTCTGCTTTGGGAAAGTATTTGATTAACAAGCACAATAGATTCCTCTTGCAGAATGAAAGGAATGAGGGGAATAAACAGAATTTCTGACACCTTCTGATACGATTCTGGAAGTTGACTGCAAGCCTGGAGAAGTATGGAGAGAGCAGTAGATTGTCTGAGCATCAATCTCAGGAAGCTGCTGAGACAGACAGCCAGCAAAGAATATAAACCCAAGGGAGTGCCAGAGACTGCTCATCCCTTGATGATTTATATTTCAAAAATGAACATTCTATCTCTGCCTGGCTTCTTTAGTCAATTCAGTGCAAATAGTCCATAAACATGAGTATGCAAGACTGTATATATCTACATAAAGCCTTATGAAAATGTGCCCTGCTCTTTTTTTTTTTTTTTTTTAATGATAGAGTTTATGCCTTTAACAGAATAAAGAAAAAGGTTCTTTATGGATCTTTAATATGCCTCCTATTTCAATGTTGTAGCACTTAGAACATTAATCCTTCTTTCTGGAAAAAATACAGTCAAACCTATGCAAACCTTTCTTTTCTGTGTCTCTCTTCAGATCTTTTTGGCTTTAGGGCTAACAAACAGGGCCATTTCTTAGCCTTGTACTTTATTTTCATAAGCTGTTACTTTTGTCTTGATTATTAAGTTATTTTAAACTAATGTGCCCTTATCATCAACAGGAAGTATCAGTAATTCCTCTGTCACTTTGGCCTTGGGGACACCAGTGCCAGGATCTGTAGTCACAAACTGAGTGACTTTCTACTGGTTTCAGCACCTTGGGTCTCCGTAATGTGTTGTCACAACTGTGCTCTGAAAAATTATTTGGAGCACTCTATAGCAAAATTTTCATAGGAATTATGCTCTTCCTGAGCATTATTGTTGTTTACAAAGAAGGTTGTGTTCAAAACTGAGTGAATCACCACAGGAAGAAGTATAATTTAAATGTGAGGGGCAAGAGCTTCTCTCCTACCTGTGAAAGGGTGGAGAGATGTTTCTCATAAAGTTTCTAATATTTTGTGGGTTTTTTTTTCCTTTGGACCAAACTGATTGTTAGCCTGATAACAGTTCCATAATCTGTTTTTTAGAGTTTGTCTCCCCTTCATACCAGCAGCCTTTTCAGAGCTTATCCTCACACGTGTGCACGCCCTGCAACCCCTGGGGCTGACACCAGAAAATCCCCCTGTCGCTCAAGTTCAATTTCCAAAAATCCAGCATCTCAGACTGCCAGGCCAGTGAAGTCCATCTCCCTCCTTCCTCAGGCTGCAGAAAAGGCCATGAAAATGATAGGAAGGAAATATTGCCCCACAGCTCTGTCAGCTGTGACAAGGGAGGGCTTGTTGATGATTTGACAGGTCTTGGAGGAGCCGATAGATTTGATGCAGGTCAGTTCCCAGCTCAGGCTTCAAAGTTCTCCAGACACCAACACTGCCTGATGGAGGAGCCTGAAAGAATTCAGCTCAAAAATAAATCAGCCAGAACAACTTTTCAACCTAATAAAAAAGAAAAATAAAGGTAAATATTGAGAGCACTCTCTGGAATGCTCTGATTATTTCAGGAATATAAAGGAATGCTCTCTCTATTTCAGCTTCTGCTTTTCAAAGGCAATTCAAAATTAGGCTGCAATTTGGAGGATGGATTTATTAGGTAAATGGAAAATTAAACATAAAGTTTAATGTGTTAAGCAGGGGGAAGGCTTTATCAACTCCTTCAAAGCTGAGGAAATATGTGTAAGTTTTGCCTGGGTAATTAATAAACATTATTTTTAGCCATTGTGGAAAAGTGAATTTAAGGCAGTGAATACAGTGAATTTAAAATTGTGTCTCCTACAAAGCAAATGAATCAGTCTTTGTAGTCTAACCCTAGAATTCAGATTGTTACAATGCTACACAGAGAGTCCAGCTGCGGGAAGCTTTTGTTGAATACATTTTCTTTAAATTGTAATCCTATATGAACTCCCTGTAAACTGTAACGAGAGTAGATTCAATCATCAATTATTTCGGGGCGGGGGGAAAAAAAGCCCTTTATTGGTTGTCTGCAGGTCATTATTTTGTCAAAGTGAGCAGACATGAAGGAAAAGGGGGTAATTTTGATGCCAGCATTCTGGTAGTGCTGCAGCCTGTCTTGCTGTGCGTGGCTGTGAGCTGAAGAGGTTAACATGAAAAACAAATTGCTGTGCTTTTCTGGAGTCTTCATTAATGATATACTTCACCAGAAAAAAAAAGGAAAAGAGACAACAAGAGGGAATGGCACCAGCTTTGCAGGCTGAATTGGTATTCTGCTGTGCACTGTGCTTTTTACTCACTGGCAGCAAGAGGACTTGTTTTTTCCAATTTTTGGTGGTGAAGGGTCAGGAAACAGTATTGACCAAGGCAAGTGATTAGAAAGAATTAAATGGAAAACTTTTCCCTGCCCAGCAGAAGTGAGCACGAAAACTTTCTTACTTTGTTTAAGAGTGATTTATCATTTCTTCCTCTCCCTTACCCCACGATGATAAAACCCAAGAGCCACGTGCACAATGGATCTAATTTGATCCTCAAAGTTGTTGCTTTTTATTCAGGTGGGAATTTTTTTCTTAAAGCATCTTTTGAGGTGTTTCAAGTATTTCTTTTCACACGTGCAATAAGCTTTGCTCTAGCCCTTGTCATTTGTAAGGAATTGATTTAGATATACAGGGAACGATGAAATATAATTTGTGACCTCTATATTGTACAAAACTCAGCATTCTGAAGAGTATTTTGGGAAGTCAATATGGCAGCAAATACAGAAGAATAGCAGCATTGGCATTCTCACTACTCTACTATTCCTTTTCTGTCCTCAGCTTGCCAAGACTGGCACAAAATTCTGTGCTTTCTGTCCTCCTGACAGGACTTGATATCAGGCATTTTCAGATTTCCATTGTCCCAGATCCTCTTTAATGATGGTCTTATTAGAGGGAAAACTCCAGGAATTTTCCTTATTTATTTTTTCAGTAAATGGCAGTGTTTTGTTCTTCTTTTCAAGGTGTAAAATGCGCAGGTGATTTGCACTTTGGCTTTTCCAAACTTTTCTGGTTTTGTATAATGAATGGCAAAGTTCTTAAGAAATATTGAATTAACGCCAATGAAACCTTTTGAGTCCTTTATATGACAGGTTGTATTGGGATGCAAATTTCACCTTTACAAATCACAATTTATTTTGATTTCCCTGTTTTCTAGTAAAATACTGTTAATGGAATTACCTCATTTAATTTCCATGTTTCCATTCTTTGGGACATGGAGGAAGGAAGAGTATTTTCTGCCTTTTCGTTCTATTAGGTTTAGTGTATGCTGAGGTAGACAAGTAATAACCAGATCTTCTAAAACTCAGTGTTGAAACAACTAATTTGTTTGTTGTTTTTAACTGAATACTCTCTCTGCTTTTAAAAATTATTTTATTGGCACCCACCACCAATACACATGCCTCAAATGGACATTTTTCAAAATTAAAGTATACAATGAAAGAATAAACAGTTAATCCTTTTAGTCCTTACACTTTCAAGAATATAAAATTATAAGGAACATTTGTGCTACCAAGTAAGTCTTTTTCAGTAACTATGGAAACTAGAACTCTGCCGTATTCCCCCTTAATGCATTTGGGGGTGTCCACTACGGGCAAAGAATAGATCAATAATAATGTACGTGACTTTATTTAGAATAAAATATATTACTATTGTTTTGTTGAGAAGAATCCTCAAAACATTTGCTTCCCTGGTGATTTTTCAAATAAAATTTTTCATTTATGAGATCTAAATCAAAATTTTTAACAGGATTTTAGGGAGGAATTATTATACCATGATTGGAAAAAAAAAAGAAAAAGTTTTTAATTCACAATGAATACTTGATTAGAAAAAATAGTCTGTCCTCTTTCTTTGGATTATAGGGGTGCTTTCTATAGAAGCATATTGCTGTAAAACATTTATTACTCTCAGAATTTACATCTATAGATTATTGAAGGTGCTTTTTCCTCATCAGTTTTTCTGTATAATTGACCGGAACTTTAAACTTGAAGAGATAATTTTATCAAAAACTACTCAAGGAAACATTTTTTCAGACTGTGTAGAACAAAAACACGGGTACGTTCTTTAGAAAATAAGATTTTTACCAGCTTCTCTTTTTTTTTTTTTTTTTTTTTTTTTTTTTTTTTTTTTT